>JAJMFO010000012.1:0-71447 GCA_030574715.1 Xingzhongia strasburgensis
CACTTGCAGATTTATTTCCGTCATTATCATCACCGAAACCAAGACCTTCGCCATCGGATTCTTCGCCATCAGATTCTTCTTCACTATAGTAGGCAATTGGTTTACCAGTACTGATACATCTCACAGCGGCCTTGGGACGACCTATACGGCGGTTGGCCTTGACAGGTGCAACAGTCGTCGGTTCCTCAATAGGTGCAGGGGTCGTGGGTGAAGAATCGTAATCTGCACTGCAACCATAGTCGCAATCATAATCTGCACTGTAATCAATGTCTTCGTAATCATTACAGGTGTCTCCACAACCCAGTGACCTCTCTCTATAAGGATTCTCCTCCTCCTCTTGTTGCGGTTCACCACCTTCATCCAGCATTTTCCTCAATTGGTTCCTCTGTTCATCGCTAAGTTGACCATAGCGACTGAAGAACGGGCGAATAAACGCATTGAAATCCTCAATTGGATCTCTTTGTTCGTCCATTGGATTTGGAAGAACGCTCTACGCTGTACGTATGTATGTTTTATTGTTTTGTTTTTTGAAATCTCGCATCTATTGGAAACCGCGACTGCCAAAAAAATTCTGTCATTTTTATATAGCATTTTACCGTGTCAATATCCTTTTTTATATAGGATTCCCCTTTTGACTTAAAAATGCGTTTTACAAACGCCTGTAGCTCCTCTCCAAGGCCATAAGAAAGCACAAGCTATACACCATCGGAAACCTGAGATCCCAAGCATCACTATGGTACTACTTTTGTGTCACCCTTATATATACACCCAAAACCCAATTCTTTCCTATTTTTGGCTCTGTGCTGAGGAATTGTCATCCTGTAAGGTTTCTATCGGTGATGAGTAATTGGTCACGTGATGCTTGTACTATTATACCCCAAATTTCCGATTGAGATCTTGGAGAGTTTAGAATCAAAGGCTAGAAGAAGATCCAACGTGAGAGTCTAGTTGGTATCGTCAGCTGTGTACCACTTGGATCACAGGAGTGGGCTTCCTGGTATTATTTTCCATATACATCACCACTTGATCCAGTCCATATCGAATCCATCGAGCAATATCATGATCATGGTCAAACAGCTTTTGAAGAACATCAAAGCATTCTCGCATCCGAGTCCGTATCCAATTACGTCGATATGGCCGCCCCATAGGCGCTCCTCGGTGTTGATCTTGCTTTTTATAGGACACTATGGAGAATTACGTGTGCTTCTTACTAAGAGATCAAGGCAATTGAATAATTTCTCAGGTCATGTTTCATTGCCTGGCGGCAAAGCAGATACTGTTCAAGAAAGTGAATGGGATGTTGCTCTCAGGGAGGCGAATGAAGAGATTGGACTTCCATATGGTGAACAGCTGCGTAAACAAGGTTTACAATTGGAGCAATTGAATATATTGCCATGTTATTTATCAAGAACTTTCCTCAGTGTTCGTCCTTGTGTGGCTTTGTTGACAAATACAAAGGACCCATTAGGTCCTATTGAGGGGTTGAAACTCTTGTTAAACCCAGGTGAGACCGCTAGCATATTCAGTATCCCGTTATTAGACCTCGTTGATGGGAATAAGAAACAAGAATACATCAAAAAATCATTAGTACAATACAGATGGGGTGGGATCAAATGGCCCTTAAAGCATTACTATTATCCAACCAAGAACAGCAATGAAGTAGGATGGTTAGATGATGTTTTGGATTTAAGTTCTGATGATGAGCTCCAATTTGCAGATGGGATGAGTTCAGAGTCGAAAAGTACAGAGATCAAAGAGCTATGGGGGCTCACTGCACAAATGCTTTATGATTTAGCAGAGATCGCAGTACATGATGGTGAATTCAAGAACCATATTGGTAATGAGGATTTGATATATGGATTGACTGAATTCGGGCAACAGATGCTAGTAAGAGAAAGAAGTGATTGGGAATCCGGGATGATTAGAAACGATCGGAAGAAGAACTATAAGCAGGTATTACCCAAGCATGTCTTTGATAAGATCAATGAAAACTTCAAGTTATGATATAAGGAGTTTCTCTTATTCCGGAAATTGCATGCACTATTTATTTGAGATGACATCCGTAGACTTACAAAAAAATTGATCGTTGCACTGTATGTGTATTAGCTTTTGAGAACAGTCCCAAAAGCTTTGTTCCTCTCTGGGGAAACACTAAACACTCAATCGCATAGAATTGAGTGACCCGAGAGTCATTCTCCCCATTTGAAACCAGGCTCATCTAATGCATTGAACAAGATACTGCTTCATGAGTGTTACTCACAAAGTGTTCGATTTCAACCAAACTCTGGGGAATGAGTGCAATAAAGGCGGAAAATGCTAGAGATCATATGGGTTCATTAAGGAAGACAAACTCAAGTTTTTCAAGATTCAAAATATATAACAGCTCGAACAGGGGCTTATCTAAGTGCTGTAGTCGGCGTGCTGTTATACTGGAAGCTAAAAGGGCGTAGCAAAAGAGTTAAGAAGCACGCGCACTCAACAGCCAATCAACCCCGTCACCTGGTGTTCTTCAAATTCTACTCAATTGTTTTGGCCCTTCAGTATTCTACTACAACCTCCTACCGACTGCGTTTTACGTTTTAGCCCTGATCCCAATCCACAATCTCCGTACCAAAAAAACCTGTTTTCTGATGTTCAAAGGGAAAACTGGTAATTCTCCAGCCAACAAATCAAATCGAGTTAACAACAACAACGGGAGAACAACGGGAACAGCTCCGGAATCCTGAACATCACAGCGCCAGACACCCCAGATCCCGCCACAATGGTTGAAGAGTCCGACGCTGAGAGACCGCCTGTCCCAGCTTCGAGAGAAGAGCCAGCACAACCAGCTGAAGACGAACAACACCAAGAAGAAGAAGAACAACAACAACAATCTGATGAAGATAAAACCGAACAAGACCAACAACCTGAATCCGAAGAGAACAATGCTAATGGTGTGGAAGCTACCGAACCTGCTGAGACTACTGCGACGAACGGGAAGGAGGAACACCAGGAAGCTTCGGTCCCACAGGCGGATGACCGAGATCAAGAGGACATTGCCGACGCTGACGAGCCCTCCGACGTGCCAACCCCACTACCGAGAATCACAACGTCTGTCACTGATCATGACGATGCCCATTCTAGAACTTTGTCTGTCTCATCGGTGGCGAGCTCGTCTAAGAACTCGACAAACATTTCCTTTGTTAAAAAGGCCATCACTAGAATCTCTGAACTAAAGGAGGTCAAGAAGAACACAACATTGCAAAATTCAATCAAGAAATGTTTGGAGAAATTGAACACAGGGTTTGACTCATATCAAGTCTTTGAGACCTTGAGACTTGCAATTGAGTCCAAAGTGACCGAAGTCGTGGTTATATCGTTGGATACTATGTCCAAGGCGTTCACATTTCAACTATTCGAACCCGTGGAAGTCCCGCCATTCAAATCCAATACTGCAGTCGATCCAGAACTAAATCCTGACTCTTTGGTTACACCACCTCCAAAATCACAATTGGTCGATGCTGCCATTGATACAATTTCAAATGCTTTCCAAGGTGAAGGAACTGATGCTAAAATTGAGATTCAAGTCGTTAGAGCGCTGATTGCCGCAGTTTTGAATGAAAATATCCCAGTTCATGGTAGTATTTTACTAAAGGCAATTAGACAGATTTATAACATTTTTATTTTGTCTTTAAATCCTGCTAATCAAGGTGTTGCACAAGCTTCTTTGACTCAAATCGTTAATGTTGTGTTTGATAAAGTGGAAAAATTGTCTCCATCCATTAGAGCAACTCCAATCAAGAGCAGTTCATCATTGGTGTTGAATGAAGAAAAAATCCCAGATCCGATTTCTAAACAACCTTCATCAGACGGCGCCAATGCTACCTCAGAGACCCCTTTGAAATTGGAAAATTTGAAATCATTGAATGACGAAGAGGAACGTTTATTGGATCAAACAAACGATACAGGTGATGAAAATGAACTGATCATAAAGGATGCTTTCTTGCTATTTAGAGCTATGTGTAAATTATCTGTCAAACAGTTAGATAATGAAGCTTTAGATATGAGATCTCATTCAATCAGATCAAAGTTGATCTCATTACATATCATTCATTCAATCATCAAAGAACATATTGATGTCTTTTTGTCAAACGATGTTGCTATTCGCTCGCCAACCACAAACGATGACACTCTCTTGGTTGATGCTATCAGACAATATCTATGTTTGACCATATCAAGAAACGCAGCTTCTGCAATTTCCCCAGTTTTCGAAACTACATTGGAGATTTTCTGGTTAATTGTTTCAAACTTGAGAGAAAGATTCAAAAGAGAAATTCCAGTATTTTTATGGGAAATTTATTTTCCAATTGCTGAATTGAAGACTTCAACTTCTCATCAGAAGAGATATTTCTTGATTGTTATCCAAAGAATTTGTAATGATCCAAGAACTTTGATTGAATTCTACTTGAATTATGATTGTGATTCTTCGCAACCAAATATTTGTGAGAAATTGATTGATTATCTGACTAAATTGGCTTTAACAAGATGTGATATCACACCAAAGCAAAAGGCAGATTTCAAAGAGCACTCTAAACAGCCTATCAACACTTATAACTTGTCACAACTACCATTGTTATCGATCTCGAGGTTATCATCACAAGCTGCTATCCAGGACTCTTCGTTACCTTATCCAATTGAATATAGTCTCAAGATCACTTCATTGAATTGTATCGTGGGAATTTTAAGATCTTTGAACTCCTGGGGTCAAAAAGGTTTAGCACCAGAGACAAGGTCTGCTTCATTTTTGACTAGAAAACGATCATCAACCAATGGTTCCATCCCAATGTCTCCAGCAAATCTATCTATTGATGAGATTGATGACCCTCAGGAATTTGAAAATTTGAAACAAAGAAAAATTGCCTTACAAGATGGTATTAGGCAATTCAACTTCAAACCTAAAAGAGGTATTGATTATCTCTTGAGGCAAGGATTTCTGGAAAATAAGGAACCAACCACAATTGCTAAATTTCTTTTGGAACAACCTGGTTTAGATAAAGCAGTTATTGGTGAGTATCTTGGTGAAGGTGAAACTGAAAACATTGAAATCATGCACGCTTTTGTTGATTTGATGGATTTTAAGAATTGTAAATTTGTTGAAGCAATGAGAAAATTTTTACAGGCTTTTAGATTACCTGGTGAAGCTCAAAAAATTGATCGTTATATGTTGAAATTTGCTGAAAGATATCTTGATGATAATGCAAATGTTTTCGCAAATGCCGATACTGCTTATATATTGGCTTATTCTGTGATTTTGTTGAATACTGATCAACATTCTAAGAACGTGAAAAATAGAATGACTTTAGATGATTTCTTGAAAAATAACAGAGGTATTGACAATGGTCAAGATATTCCTACTGAGTATCTAACAGATATCTATAATGAGATTGTTTCTGATGAAATTAAGTTACATTCTGAGCAACATGCTGCTCTTTTATCGGGTGATACTTTAGGTGCTCATCAACAATCAGGTTTTGGTTTCTTTGGTGGTAGAGATGTAAATAGAGAAGCATACATCCAGGCATCAAAGGAAATTTCAACAAAAACTGAGAAATTGTTCAAGAACTTGGGTAAATCTAAATCTGACAAGAGTATTTTTTATCAAGCTTCCCACATTGAGCACGTTAGATCCATTTTTGATACTCTATGGATGTCATTTTTGGCCGCTTTGACTACCCCTTTCAAAGATGAAGACGATGAAGATACGATTAGAACATGTTTAGAAGGTCTAAAGTTTTCAATCAGTATTGCTGCATACTTTGACTTAGAAGATTCTAAAACATCATTTATTGGTGCCTTAGTTCAGTTCACCAACCTTTCTAATGTCAAAGAAATGAAAAACAAAAATGTTGAAGCTATTTTGTTATTATTGAAATGTGCTGAACAATTTGGTAATCAATTGAAATCCTCTTGGAAAGATGTTTTGACCACTGTGTCACAGGTTGAAAGATTACAATTAATTGCGAAGGGTATTGAAGCTGATGTTGTTCCTGATGTTGCCAATGCAAAGGTTCATAGAACCTCACTGGATAGTACAAGAAGTCATGCAACTTCTGGATTCTTATTCGGGTTTGGTAAGAAGGCATCACCAACAGAACAGGCACAATTGAATCATCACAATCAACATCTAGACCCTTTGATTGGTGAAAGATTAACCTCCTCTGAAATGTCTGTTACTATTGATAAAATTTTTACTCAAAGCTCTATTTTGAATGGGACTGCTATTGTTGATTTCATCAAAGCCTTAACTGAAGTTGCTTTCGAAGAGATCGAATCATCAACCGATAGTACCACTCCAAGAACATTTTCTTTACAAAAAGTTATTGATGTCTGTCATTACAATATGGGAAGAATTAGAGTCGAATATACCAGTATCTGGAATGTGATTTCAGAATTTTTCAAAAAGATCACACATAAGGATCATAACTTGACTGTGATATTTTTTGCCTTAGATTCTTTGAGACAATTATCAACAAGATTCCTAGATATTGAGGAATTGGCAGGTTTCAAATTCCAAGAAGATTTTTTGAAACCATTCGACTACATTCTACAGCATGCTAAAGAAATTCAAGTCACCGAAATGGTCTTGAACTGTTTGCAAAACTTGATTATGTTGAAAGGATCTAAGATCAAATCTGGTTGGAAAACAATTTTCTCAGCTTTGGACTACACAGCAATGGATACTACAGAGCATATCGTCAAGAAGACTTATGAGATTGTTGATTCCGTCTACAATGAACATAGTGAATCAATCTTGGCCCATGATGAGGCGTTCGCTGAATTGATTGGTGTTCATAGAGAATTGGCCAAAAATAGCAGATTCCAAAGAATCAGTTTGCAGAGCTTACAGAAGGTGAAACAAATTATTGTGAGAGTTGCGGAGCTGTCGTTGACTGTTGATGATGAGGACTCTGTATTGAAGCATCGTAAAGACATTTTCAAAGAGTTGTGGTATCCCGCCCTATCATGTTTCACTGATGTTATTATGACAGGAGATGATTTAGAAGTTAGATCAAGAGCTCTGAACTATTTATTTGATATTCTGGTTCAATTTGGTTCCAGGTTTGATTATGAATTCTGGGACAAATTATGTGTTGATCTCTTGTTCCCAATCTTCGGTATTTTGAGTAAACATTGGGAAATCAACCAATTTAATAGTCATGATGATCTATCTGTTTGGCTATCCACTACTTTGATTCAAGCGTTGAGAAACATGATTGCTTTATTTACTCATTACTTTGAGGCTTTGAGCAGAATGTTGGATGGATATTTGGGATTATTGATCTCATGTATCTGTCAGGAAAATGATACTATTGCAAGAATTGGTAGATCATGCTTTCAGCAATTAATTACCCAAAACATGGAAAAGTTCGAAACGGAACACTGGGAAAAAGTCACTGAAGCTTTTGAGAAATTATTTGACTACACCACTGCTAGAGAGCTTTTCGAAGCTGATCCATTGAGAGAAGAAAATGGCTCTGTTGATGAAGAAAATCACGAAGGAACTGGAGATCAAGGTAGCGTTGATTTTGGCTCTAACACTGCAGGGAATACTAATGGATCTCAGAGAATTTCGAGAACTAAAAGCACTGAAGATATGCGCCCAAGAACCAAGGCTAAGAACACCATTGTGGTCAAGTGTATTTTGCAATTGTTGATGATTGAGACATTGAGTGAGTTGTTTGAAGATGAGCTATTCTATACATTAGTTCCATATGATTACTTGACAAGATTATCAAGTCTTTTAGAAAAGTCATTCAGATTTGCGAGAAAGTTCAACAGTGATTACAATTTGAGAGTTAGACTGTGGAACTCTGGTGTCATTGAGAAATTACCGAACTTGTTGAAACAAGAGTCATCTTCTTCTGCTGTATTTATCAACGTTACGTTTAGACTTTACAGAGATGGGAATAAGATATCGCCAAAGCAAAAAGAAGCAATCAGTTCCACTTTAATTCCAATGTGTGTTTCTATCGTGGAGAGTTATGTGAGATTAGATGATAACAGTCAACAGAGAAACATCACGACTTGGAGACCCGTTGTTGTGGAAATTTTACAAGGGTTCTGTGAATTGGAGGAGAAGGATTTCAACAAGAACTGTCCTCATGTTTACGATTTGGTGCTGGATATCTTGGACAAAAGTGTTCCCTCTGAGCTGAGAACGGCCATCAAGTCATTCTTTGCGCGTGTTGGGGACGTGTACATTAATGAAGAAAAAGATTAATAATGATGGAGAAGAGAGGAGAATTGTTTAATCAATGTCGATGTGTTTTACAAGTAAAGATTTCTGTAGCGAGGAAGCAACAATAAGCAGACATCGGAAATAACACCGATGATTAAATCCGTCACCAAACCCTTTCAAGGATTCCGAGATTTACGCCGCGCAGCGCTGAGGACTGTGCGGAATCGTGCTCAGATGTTCCCTGCGTGAAAAATTTGAGTTTTTCGACGACGCTGAAAAAGAGCTAACAAATGTCGTCTGCGCCAGCAACTACTTGAAAGAGCCATATCGATATTTATAAGATGAGTGTATGTGTTTGAGAGCTGCTAGGTTCAGTGTTATGTGGACAATTGGGAATTAGACGCTTGTTCTTATGGATTGGGGCGCTTTCATAGCCCCGAGTTGTGATTTTTCACTTGCTTCAGACAGTTTGAAGTATAATTGATGAATATTGAAACGTCCGGGGTGGTCTTCCCGATTGTCTTGTGGCCAGGTACCTGTTGTATTTTGAGATCTTTATACTAACTTATCATCAACTCAGAACCCATTTGACGCCTTAGGTAACGACGTTGAAGACGCCAACGACGCTCCAATTACTACTCCAAGAGAGATTGTCAAGAAGAACACTTCTTCCAAGAAGTCTGACGTTCCTCCACCATCTGCCAACAAGGACCGTGCTAGAAACAACCGTCCTCAACCAACTGGTAACGAAGCTGCCTTCAAGGACAAGCAAGCCGGTAGAGTTGCTAACAAGGCTAGAGGTGTTGAAGACGCTAAGCCAACCAAAGGTGGTAAGCCAGCCAAAGGTGGTAACTTTGATCGTCACTCCAGAACTGGTAAATCTGACAGTGAAAAGAAAATCAAGCAAGCCGGTTGGACTGCTGATGGTGAAGCTGAATTGGAAAACGAAATCGAAGGTGCCGAAGATGCTGAAGCTGAATTGAAGGAAGAATCCGAACCAAAACAAGTCAAGAAATCTTTGGAAGAATACTTGAAGGAACAAGAAGAAGCTTCTGCTGCTGCTAACTCTGCTCGCTCTACCAGAAAGGTTGCTGCTGCTGATGATGAAGACGTTATCGTCAAAGAACAAGAAGTCTTCCTTGCTCCAACCAAAGAAAAGAAATTGAAATCCAAGAACTTGAAGACCAAGAACATTTTGGACTTTGATGTCACTTTCTCTGATGACCTTCCAAGACAACAAGCTCCATCTTCCTCCTCCAGAGGTAGAGGTAACGGTAGAGGTCGTGGTGGTGCTTCTTCAAGAGGACGTGGTGGTGCTGCTCCAAGAGGTAGAGGTCAACCAAAGGGTAAAACCTCCACTGGTCCATCCATCAACGATGAAAAGAACTTCCCATCTTTAGCTTGAATTGAGCATTACTAGTCAGTCGTACTTCAAAAATCGTTATCTACAGAGAATCATAGTCAGGGGTTGTGGATCTGTTACCATATTACTACATCAAACTCTTCTTCTTTTTCTAGCAAACTAAAAATGTCTAATTCATATATATTATCCATTCCATTTCCTTAATGAAGTTTGGGGCAAGAAGATGGGATATTTTCGAAAAGTTATGATTTGTTTGTAGAGAAAACTATTATCCTGTTTGAGATGAGCAGCGAGCTTATATAGTGGTGTTCGGGTTTGTATGTGCGGTAAACGCACTCTTAGACGCGATTAAAAGATTTGAACTTTTCACCTTTTTCACACCTTAAAGTGTCAAGAGTGTCACAAAAATCCAGTTTAAGCGTGTCACTAATGGGTTTCCTCACACCTGGTAAATCCAGTAAGCGTCGGAAGCAAGAATCTGGGGCCAAAGGTTTAAGAAAGCGCTCCAAACGCTCGTGCCTTTCAAAAGAAACGACCCCAGAAGAAGCTAAATCCAATGCTGAAGATGATAAGATGGATCATGGATCGATATTGGAGAGGTTCCCCACTGAGATTTTGCATGAGATATTCATATTCGCTAGGATGAATGAACTGCCGTTTGTTTGCAAGACTCTAAATCGAAGACTACGGCCTTCAAGATCCCTTTGTGTGCAAATGTTGCAAAACTATGTATTTGATCTTAATAGAGAGATTGATATGGATGATAATGATTACAAGAAGAGATATGCCCTTGATGAGGAAGTTCTGAGGTATAGATTTGTTACTGCCGATATATTATCAGAGTTGAAGTTTGATACAGTGCTACCGTTAAGTACAATCATGGCTGAATCCAAGAATAGGCTGATACTATACTATGATAAACTAAATAAGAAATTGCTAGAGACCATGTCTCGTGCTGAAGCAAGCGAAGAGGAGATTAGTTCAGAGCTTGCCCGCATGGCTGAGGAGAGGTTCGATCTTAACGATGTTGAATTGTCAGATTTACCAGTGATGGATTTCCAGGATTATAATGAGAGATTTTATAAGGGGCCATTCAATGAAGAAAGATTGCTATTGATTGAAGAGTTGCATAAGAAGGAAATGAGGTTTACAGATGGCAATCAAATACTTGTGAATGCCCTGAGGTCTGGCTGTGGACTGGAAACGCTGGACAGATTATTGAGATGTACGGAAACTGGTAAAGTTTGTGAAGTTGAAACTATCATCGAGGCATTTGAACAGAACAATTTAAAAATGGTAGATTGGTTATTGGATAATATGGGTGAGGATGATCTTTTGACTCACGATGATCTATGGATATACATCTCTCAAAAGAAAAATTTGAGGTTTTTGCATCATCTTGAGTCCAGAGGTGGAGTTCCAAGTCATGAGGTACTGGGGTTATTGCATTGAAGACCAGGTTAAGGAGCGTTTTAATGATTAATGGCAATGAATGTTATGAATATGATAGTGAATCCTTATGTAGTATCGCCAAGTATGGAACTACGAGAAAAGATTGGGTTTATAGTATAAAATTCTAGTATACACCTGAAAGGAAAAAAAAAATAATGACTGAACTGAAAATATAAAAGAGGATAATAAGGCAAGCTAAGAAGAACAGATCAAGTGAGAAAGTAGCACAAAAACCAAATATAGCGTTCCTCTATTATCTTTAATAATATTGTTGTTGTTGTTGTTGCTGCTGTTGCTGTTGTGATTGCTGTTGTGGTACCTGCTGATAAGGCACTGGGTGTGGGGACTGGTGATTTGAGATCATCTCATGGTTGTTGTTGTTTGCAGGCTCCAGGACGTTGGAGAATTGATTATTGTATTCGTTGAACCATGGATGTTGCAAAGCCTGTGCAGCAGATATTCTATTCTCTGGTCTCATTTGTAAAAGACTATTCAATAGATTGAGAGCCAAAGGGTCGATATTAGGTATGATTGTTCTCAAATCCTGTGGGATGTACATATTGAAGTTTGGTCTATAATTTGGTAATTGTGACACTCCAGGCCATGTTCTCTCATTTGGGGTTCCCATAATCTTAAATATTTTGATCAATTGATCCTCGTTGGATGCACCTGGGAACAACGGTCTACCTATAAACATCTCAGCAAGGATACATCCAGCTGACCAGATGTCGATAGAAGTGGAGTAGTTTCTTGAGCCCATGAGCACGTCAGGGGCTCTATACCATAGGGTCACCACTTCGCTTGAGAAAGTGTTGACAGGGATCCCAAAGGCCCTTGCTAGACCGAAATCACCAATCTTGAGCTCTCCCTTGGAGTTTGTAAGCAAGTTTTGTGGCTTCAGATCTCTGTGGAGCACTCTATTTTGGTGACAGAAGCTAATCCCCTTGAGCAGCTGATAGGTGAACGACTTGATCACAGGGGGCTCCAATGCGCCCTGATTGCCATGCATGTCCATGTACTTTTTAAGGTCTCTGTCCAGGTACTCAAACACGAGCGTAAGCTTGTTCTCAGTGTGGATCACGTCGTAGAGGTTGATGATGTTTGGGTGCTTGAGGTCTTTCATGAGTGAGATCTCTCTGATAGCGGTGGATGGAGTTCCTTCCTCAGAGTCCAGGTTTATCTCCTTGAGCGCAACAAGTGTCCCTGTCTGCCTATTACGCCCTTTGTATACGGTAGCGTAGGTTCCCTCGCCGAGCTTCTCGAGCTGTTGGAATCTGGTGGTGTTAGTACGCTATGGCTAGCTATTAGTTGACTGATCAATCAGTGGATGAATGAGTCAACAAAAAGACGGAGGCGATGCTTACTGAGATGTTTGGGACGCCATTTTGTATGTGCAGCTAAAATCTTTTGCCAAACTCGTCCAAACCAACGGCAACAACAGTCAACAACCCTTCAACGTTCGAGATATCGTGCTATTTATTCTATTTTAGGGCTGAAAAAAGGGCTAATTGCGCGAAAAAATATGAGCCAGCAGCAAAAAATATCGTTACGGAGCACTGGCTGAATTTGAAAATCTCGAACTCATTTTATAAATCAGAAAGCTCAATTTTTTTCTTCTTTCCACTCTAAAATAGAAAACATATATACAGAGTGTCTTTTCAAGGTTTTAGGGTGTTGTTCCGTGTTTGGGTGGTTATTTTCTTCTTTATCGTACCTATTATTAGCTCCGTTACCTCCCTAATAATCCAATTCTCAGTGGAAATGACGGACAAAAAGGCCAAACCAGAACACAAGCCGGAGGTGCCAAATATTCTACAGGCAGATTCAGTGCTGGGTCCGCAATGGGTCGGAGTATTTGAATCTGATGCTGGGTTCCAGGCTTCGCACTTTGAGGCGGCCATGCAAAACCTCATCAGACAGCCAAACATCAACTCGACTGTGATTTTGAGAGCGGACATCCTCAGAGAGAATAAGTACCACTACGACCCTCCATCATCACCATCGGCATCATCATCATCAGATACTACTGATGGTCCAAAGGTTGAAAAATATAAAAGTGAACTAGCAGACACCAAGCCTGAGATACCAACGGGTTCACCAGAAGAAGTCATGCTTGAGAGAAACCTTGACGACATAGAGCTAAAGACAGTGCCCTTGGATCCAGTTTCCAGGCCTAAAGTGGAGTTTGTCAGAAGAATCGTCCCAAGAAACCCATTCAAAGATTACATCATCAACCAAACATGTCTGGTGCTCGCTCTAAAAGATCATGAAGAGGATGAAGCTTATAGCTCTACATTGGTTGTCTACTACCCACACATATCAGAAATAGAGCATTGTCCGTTTTATCTTCCTGCTGTTCAAGCTGTTGGAATTCTTTTCAGACGAGGCAAATTATCTCTGCATTATCTACCTTTCAATCACCAAGACCCAAAGACCATTACCAATTTCAGACACTTAGACCCATCAAATCGTGATATCAGAATTGCCTTCAGATTATTACAAACTGCAAATAAGCATTCAACAGGTGTCATGGATGGTTATCAAAAAAGAGTAAAACACGATTTAGTAGTGTCAAAAGTTTCATTCCAAGATCGTTATATCGCCTTGAAGAAGAAGTACTCGAAAACTCTGGTGGACAATTGGGTAGAATCCACAGATCCAAGAAAACATGTCTTTGAAGATATCGCCATTGCTGCCTTCTTGATTGAATTGTGGTCCAAGATCTATAAGGACAAGACAGATTTTGAGTTCAGAGATCTGGGTTGTGGGAATGGTTTATTAGTTCATATTTTAATATCTGAAGGATACAATGGTATTGGTATCGATGCTCGTGCTAGAAAATCTTGGGATATTTATCCAGATGAGGTGAAGGCTAAATTGAAAGAACAAGTCATTATCCCATCGGTGCTTCTTAGACCACATCCCGCCGTAAAGAATATTGCTCCACACATCAATGATAACGGAAGAGTGTTTCAAGTACCTATGAATAACGGTGGTGATGTTCCTATCGTTGCATATCATTCATCTGCTTCTTTACTACGATCCACCAGTGTTAACACTGCTGAGTTCAGGAAAAATACATTCTTGATTGGAAATCATTCTGATGAATTGACTTGTTGGATCCCATTATTAGGCTACCCGTTCTTGGTTATTCCATGTTGTTCACATGCTCTTTCAGGGGCTAGAGTAAGATATCCACCAAAGAGAAGAATAAATGAAAATAAGGGTGCAAGCTCCACATACGCAGCATTGGTGGATCATGTCGAAGATATATCAAGAGAAGTTGGATGGAAAGTGGAAAGAGAAATGTTGAGAATCCCAAGTACGAGAAATGCAGCAATTATAGGTTATCAAAAAGAAAGACCAACACCAATGACTAAATCAATCTATGACTTATTAGTATTTGAAGGTGGTGCTGAAGGCTGGGTGGAGAACTGTATGTCTTTGACAAGAAGAGCTCCGCGTAATCACTGATGAATTTTGGATGGATTAATGAAATAATAATATAAACTATAAATCTACAAATCAAATCGGTTTCCTAATGTACACTTTTTCTATCGATGATTTAACTATAAATAAGATGCAAAATGATGACTATGATCAGCTATTATTTCTTCTTTTGTTGTCTTCTCTTACGTTTCATACCAATTAATTTCTTTGTTTCATCGTCAAATCCAGATTTCGTACTCTCTGGTTTTTTCTCTGAAGATTTTTGACCAACATGAGCACCTTTATTCATATTACCTTTCTTACCCTTCTTATTACCACCACCATTGCTATTACCATTGCTAATTCTTGCTCTCTTGTTTGATGATTTTTCTTCAGCTCTCTTGATATCTTCATCATCAATTTCTTCACCAGCTTCTCTTCTTCTTTTCAATTCTTGAGCAGATTGTCTTGCCAATACAACTTTTTCTCTTCTTCTCTTCACAACGTGAGCATGCTCAATGGCAAATTCCACAATCAAGTTTCTTTTGGAGAGCCCTTCTAGTTTGGCAGCTTTAGCTTCTTCTTCAGTTAAACCTTCAACTATTTCCTCTGATGTAACTTCATGAGCATTCAACCATCTAAGACCCATCAATGCAGATTTATGATCTCTATATTCCAAAAACCCGTAACCTCTACTACGACCCGTTTCACCAGATCCCTTGACTTCCATAATAATCTTGGCCTGTCTCACGACACCTTGTTTTTTGGATTTGTTCGATTCGTTATCACCACCCCATAATCTTTCCTTTTCCTTTGTTGACCTGATGACTTCTTCCTTGGATAATGGTTGTCTTTCTTTGTTTTTAGCTTCTGTGGCAAATTCCACGACGGCTTTACGACCTAAAGCCTTCAAAGCTTTAGCATTCATAGCTCTTGGTAAGTTTCTGATAGCTAATCTGGTAAGAGATAAATGTAAAGATGGATTCTTGTTCAAATGCTGAACTCTTAATTTATAGGATTTTTCTCTTAGTTCGATATCCGTTTTAGATAGTTTTGATGCCAGTTTGGATTGTTCAGTGATTCTACCTTCATTCAACAAAAATAAATTACGCTTGTCTCTTTCATCTGGAGCCTTACCCAATAGTTCACTTCTTTTCAAGGCATTCTTTTCGGTCAATTTAGAAGCAGCTTCTCTATTCACAGTTGGTGCAATAGACAATATACGACCTTCATAGACATAAGCAGGAGAAACATCATCAGATATCAAAATAGAAGTGGTGGAACTATCTGGTGCACCCTCAAGACACTTCAGATAAGCCTCCTCAGTACGGAAAGCCACAAAAGCAGTACCTTTGGCCAAGTTGGTTTGCTTGTCAATGACGGGGAGGGCATATTTGACTGGTCCAAATTGTGAAAAATGTTCTTGCAAGTCTTCAGCTTCGGTATCATATGGGATATTACGAACGAACACACTGAATTGCTCTTGTCTATTCTCTTTTGGTTTAGCTTTAGTCTCCTTTTCTTTATCGTCTTCTTTTTCCTCGTCACTTAACTCCTCATCACTGTCTAGTTCAATATCGCTATCGTCACTTTGCTCATCGGCAACATCTGCGTTATCACTGTCTTCCACCTCGGCCTTAATGTCTTCGTTGCTTTCTTCATCATCTTCATTGTCTAGTTCTCCATTTTCGCCCTCATCGTCGTCACTTTCTTCGCCTTCGTCTACGTCCTCCTGATCTAACTCTTCTTCGTGATCCTTCTTATAGACTTCCCATTTGGATTTCTCAAGAGCGTAATCAACAGCAACTTCTCTTCCCTCGATTTTCAAGCCTTCAGATGCCTTGATAGCTCTCTCTGCATTGGCAATCTTCTTCATGGTAACGAACCCAAACCCTGACATTCTACCGCCTTTCTTTCTTGGAATGATGGCGTCGGTAACAGTACCGTATCTGGAAAAGATCTTCTTCAACTGTTCACCATCGCGCACAGACCACGGCAGGTTACGGATAATCAACCTTGGCTTTCTCTTTTCCACAACCTCTGTCCTTTCTCTTGAAGCACGAGATGATGCTGACGCTGATGAGTCCTGGCCCTTACGTTCTCTTCTTTTGGCAATATCCACTCTCAGTAGACGACCGTTGAACTTAGTTTTTCTTGCCTCAGAGAGTGCAGTAGCTGTGTCTTCATCCTGTGAGAAACTCACGAACCCAAACCCTCTGGAGTTCCCTTCGGCATCAGTCACCACCACGGCATGTTTAACAGGGGAAAATTGTGAAAAGAATTCAGTGAGCTGTTCTGAAGTAGCATCGAAGGGAATGGAGCGCACGAAAAGCGTCTTCTGATCCAGCTGTCCACTTTCTTCGCCCTTTACGGTGCTTCTGTCCTCGTCGCTCATCACAGGCTGATACTTATGTGTACTGTGATCAACTTAATACCTCTACAAACTCAACTAAACTAACAGTACGCTATAGAAATTTTTTTGCGATGAGCCGGTAGTCTTCGGTAGGGGACACAGGCACACCCCGGAAGTGGATACATATTTACGATCAACAGGCACATTTGATATAAAACCATCAGCGTTTCTTTCTTACAACTAAACATATTCTGTCCTTGGTGATCCGATTGTTGTGGGTCGGAGAATTACTGCCATTGTTGCACAGCCTTCTTGGAAAACGTGTCAAAATGTCAGTGAGAAACGGTGAGGTGGCACCGAGTGAGGCGAGACCGCAGATGCCCCAAAGACCCCAAAAGAAACCATCGCTTTCTCAACTCACAATTGGATCTGGTAAGCAGTTCACACTATCGGACTTGCAGTCACAGCCCACCACTGAAATATCATTCCAGAATGTTGGCAAGTCGCCCTCATTGTCTGAACGTTCTAGCTTCCTCGCTACAGACCAGACCTCCCTGCAGGACACTTATAATATAAACAATTCGGATGCTTTCACTATCAAAACATCAACCCCAACGCTGACGATTTATAGTGATGATGAGGACGGCGGTGATCGGGATGATGGGGAACGCAGTTTTGTCAGCCGGCTTGAACAGATCATAAGTGCCCCAAACTCGGGAATGAAGTTGGATTTTACACAAGAGGAGCAAGATGAGATCAAAGGTGCTAAGCAATTCTTCATTCTTTCCTCGGCCGGGAAACCTATATACTCTATGAATAGTGACAATAATAATGATGACGAGAAGTTTATCGGCTACGGAGGTGTCATACAGACTGTGATCAATTCATTTCTCTTGGATGGCTCTCAGTTGAAGTCAATTACTGCCGGCTCCACTAGATTCACATTCTTAAACCAATCTCCCATAATACTTGTTGCTGTTTCCAAACTGAATGAGCAAGAGCCTGATCTTTTGAACCAATTAGACCTCTTGCATAGCTTTCTATTATCAACTTTGAGCAAGCCTCACATTGTTAGATCGTTCCAGAATAAAGAAGGTTTTGATCTCAGAAGGCATTTGGGCAGGGCAGACCTATCTGGGTTAGATTTGCTCTGTAAAGAGATAACAGAGTTCAACCCAGGGATCTTAGTGGGTGCTTTACAAAGTATAAAACTAAGGAAAGCAACTAGAAGCAAGATATGTAAAGTTCTACTACAGAATAGATCAAAAGATGTTTTGTATGGCTTATTGGTGGCACCAGGGGGTAAGCTAATCAATATTATGAGACCTAGAAACCACACGTTACATACAACAGATCTACAAATTTTGTTTTCAATCGTGTTCAATCAATCCAAAAGCCATTCCGATGATGAAGAGCTTTGGTTGCCTATTTGTTTACCCAAATTCAACTCAAACGGGTTCTTATATGCATTCGTGAGGTTTGTTGGGCCCGTTGCATTGATGTTGATCAGTGCTGACAAAAATGCCTTCTTTGAGATGAGAGATATATCTAGTAAAATCATTGCTGATCTGAACAAAAGGGATTTGTTTACTCAAATCAATCAATCCATAAATATGGGTCTATCCACAGTGGATATACCAGCTCCATTGGTTTATCACTTTATCTACAAGTCTAAAAGGCACTTACAATACGTTATGCCAACCAATACAGATATGAAGAATTTGCATAAATACTACTTGAGGCTCTACTCTAACGTGAACAGGGCTAACAGAATAAGTGTATCATATATCAAATGGTCCAAGAATGGTGATGAAATGTCTACCAATAGCAACAATTCCATTGCAGGGTTAGCATGGATTTCGCCAAACAACGAAGTGTATTTGATCACGGGAAGCATCACGAAAAAGGAGGTTCTAGTCAGTAGTGCCCGCTCGATCGTCAATTGGTGTCGAAAATACGAGGAAAGGCTTTTTGTTTGTGAAGGGGCTGTATTTTGAACTATGAATGACTAATGAACGAATATGATACGCATTTAAAGAGAAGAAAAGTTTTTTTTTGACACATAAATCCTGTACATACTGCACAATGTATATACTGGTGTTCGGGTGTAATATAATCCACGAAAATGGGGTCTTGACATGGAAGTATGTACATATGTACATAGTTCGCCCAGACGGAGACGGACACCCCACACAGACATAAAATTCATTACTCTTGCTCTCGAACTTTGCAGATTCCACCATGGACGATAGTAGCAGTGGCTTGAGCAGAAAACGGAGCACGTCCACGCTGGCAAACACCATCAGTTTCACGCACACACGAATAAATCCGGAGGATGAAACCAGACAGTCAAACTCCAAAACAACATCACCCTTCAATTACATGCAGAAAAACAACTCATCCTCGACGATCCAGTCTATTCCACATACCTTGTCTAATGTTGGTTTCAACTCTGTCTCGCAAATGACCCCAATAACACAAGAATTTCCAGCCAGCACTACTTCGATCACAAGCCCGAACCCCGGCCGTAAAGAAAGTAAGTTCACCAAGGCTAAGATGTTCGCAAGAACCAAAACGAAGGAGCTGGCAGCAAAGAGTAAAGCTGACAATCATAGTTTCTTGAAGATTAATACACATGGTCATCATGGGCTATCTTCATCTTCTTCAAATTCGAAAGTGGCAGATTCGGGGAGTACTATGTATTCTTTCGATCCATCCCAAATATTGGACAAAGATACAATCTTGAAACATGTTGCCAGTGAATCAACTTTGAAAAACCTGGGATTTGATGAAAGAGATCAGATTGCTGACAATCTTTGGGCCACTATCACGGCAAATTTGAAACCATTGTTCAAAGTGGAAAGTAAAAAAACATTAAAGCTGAAACTGCCCATTGAGGAAATGAGTAAGATGGTTGAAATGTTTTTGAGACTGAGAATAGAAAACAATACTTCGGCAACATCATTGATTAGTGAAATGACGGAATTCTTAAAAAATGGGTTCAATATATTAGAAAATCATTTAAGTTTCAATGAAGAATTGGGAAAAGAATTTTTTTACAAGCTCTCTGTCACTTGGAGTTATTTCTTCAAAAACATATATCACTATCTATTAGCAATATTCTCACCTTTAGATGCTGAATTTCAAGGAGCTGGAACAATTGTCAGGAATCCTAGTGTTTATTGGGCTGATTTTATGGATCCTTCTATGAGGTTATCTACCAAGAAGTTGATTTTGGCAGCTTTCAGAGATCACGTTGTGATACCTTATTTTGAAATGAATGTTAACTTACCTGAGTTGGATGAGCATGAAACGAGAGTCCTCATACAGTGTTTTGGAATGTTGAAATCACTGCAATCTAACACTTACAATCAAAGAATAGTGGAGCATATTTCAGGGATCCTGGAGCAACGCCTCGAAGGACTAACTATAAATACCTAAATATTGGAATTTAGTAGATACCGTATATGACTATGAGACCATATCACTCTTTTAATGACTATTTATGACCACTTGCATATCAATATATCACATGAGCAGGAAAACTCCTCTATAGAGTTTATACGTTGGTGTTCGGATGTTACTTTTCTAAACTGGCCAAAGAAAAAATTGAAAATCGTCCAAACAGCTTTGAACTATAAAATTGGTCTTCCGTAGAGCTTTAGGTCGCTTTCTCCACGGGATGTTCTCTTCAAAGACGCTGCTCAATAAGAGCTCAAATGTTTGTGTACGGAGCTCGCTCCAGCAGCTACGTTCTGTCTCGTTGTTGGCTAAACTGCATCCTTCGTCAAACTCCACAAAAGATCATAAAAGAGTAGGTAGAGGTCCTGCAAGTGGTTACGGTAAGACATCAGGGAGAGGTCAAAAGGGTCAAAAGGCCAGAGGTACAGTTAAACCATGGTTTGAAGGTGGTCAAACGCCAATTACAAAGCTATTCCCAAAAGTTGGTTTCAAAAGACTTAATGCACCAGATTTACAAGTTTTGAATCTGGAAAAAATTATAGAGTTCCACAAGAACGGCAGACTGGATTTAAAAGAAGGCGAGGTACTCAATATGAGAAAAATGAAACAAACAGGTCTGGTTTCAGGAACCTTGGTCGATGGTGTTAAGGTTTTAGCAGAGGGGAAAGAAGAGTATAATCTCCCTTTCAAAATTGAAGCCACTAGAGCCTCTACGGAAGCCATCAGAGCTATTGAAAAAGCTGGTGGTGATTTCACTGCAAGATTCTTCACCAGGCTTACTTTAAAGGCTCATTTGAACCCTTTAGCATTTTATGAGAGTAGAGGTCATGTCCCACTAGAAGCCAGACCGACCAGAAGAAGAGACATTCATTATTACAGCAGAAAGGACAAAAGGGGTTATCTTATTAAGGAGAATCATCCATTGCTACAAGCTATTGAGAACGCCAAAACTAGTGCACCAAGAGTTGCCCCTGTGAAAAAGCGTTCTATTGAAAATTTGGGGTCCAATGTCAATAGAAGTGCTGAAGGGTTTGTCAAATCGGGAGTTGTCAAATTCTCAGACCTAAAACTGTAAATAATCAAATCTCATGGGATATGTATATGTATATATGAAATGAATAGAATGTTTCAACGCCGTTAATTTGTACATACTGTATGTCCATACTTTGCCATTGTATGTATCTAGTAACCATCCAGACACCAATGATAACATCAGGACACCAGATTTACATCCTAACATCACTACTAAGGTCTTGCGTATGGCTAACTTACATATTTTATAATTGATTTCTGGATCTCCATGACCCAAAGCACTACATATCTTAGACGGTACATATTCTCCTGTCATTAATTACTCTATGCTTTGCTTTCAATGGATCTGGTAATTTTTTTTCCTTCATTGCTATGAAAGGCGTCACAGCTAAATATGTATATAAGTTTTTTGTTTAATTTGCTACACAATCTTTGAGCTTATATTTATATTTGAAGAGGCAAAACAAATCCACGCTCCCAAATGAGCTCTAGCTTCATCACTTCAAGGATTGTATACTTCAGATCACTACTTTTCGAATGATTTACATTTTAGGTGACTCTTCGTTTTTACTTCCGCGTAGATCCAAGATTCCAGCCTAGAGCAAGCCAAGCAGACTACGAGATTAACATGCTATAGTTCCTTCACGGTTACCAATGAGATAGTTGATTTTGATTAAGTTAACTAGGAGTCTTGAATAGCTGCATATGAGCCATATCAAAGTCGTGAGCTCTAAACATCTCATCATTCGACTTTGAGCTAGTCAACAATCTCTCTCGAAGAGAAAACCTGACAAACTGTTCCTGATAAGATAAAGGATACGACATTGAGTACGGTCAAAAAACATACTACTATCTCTTAGTATGTGGTGTTCCCCGCTAAGTAAATCAAGGAGTGATCAAATAATTTCCATGATTTGAGACAAATATGCATGTTTGTTTCTAATGATCCGAGAGCGGAATTCCGCTCATCGCTATCAAAAATACCGATTGAGTAGAAAATCTGGTATAAAGTTATAGTTCGACCAGTACTGCGATCGAAACAATCCTTTTACCGCGTTGACAAGTCTTGGATCACAACCCGAGCTCAAATCGGGAACTTTGGTGCCACGATATCACCTCATTGTTTTGCGACCTAAACCCTGTCAAGAGATCAACCTCAAATCCTCGACAAGATCAAGATGCCGCAGTATGTTTGATCTGTAATTTGGTGCCCATTAAGCGCATGTCTGGCACTGGAGTTCATTGGTGCGAAGCTAGTCCAGAGCCAGACCGCGCAAGTTGCTATAGCTCAACATTCCCCAGAGGGAGATATGTGGATGGTGAATCTGATTGATGTGCTTTACCTGACAGAAGATGGCCTGAAAACGTTGCAAAACACACCTTGAGGCTTATCGTATGATCAGAGTAGAGCCTTTCTTTGTTTCCTCCAACGATCCCTACTCACACTTATTCTGTATTGATAACTGGTAGAAGTCTATACATATATACATACCAGTCTATTGTTCGCGCTCACATATAACAACAACACCCTCAGGAACAGCTAACATTCTCGACTGGGGCCCAGAAAAGATCCGCGGAGGCCCTGTATGATCGGGATTCAAGTTAGGAGAGCACCGCCCACTTTAGCGGAGCTCCTGGGAGGGAGTTAGTCAGGGAAGTCCCATTATCTCCGACTGGAGCTTACTGACAACTCAGAAACACATCCCTGCAGAAGTGGGAGATGCAGGTGGCCTTACCGGTACCTGGATTGGGAAAAGGTAAACAAACAAAAAATTCCTTTCAAATGAAATATAAACAACACCAGAATCCCACCACAACGATTCTCTATACCGCCTACGAGCAACGAGAAAAACTCACAAGACACCTACCGCTATCCAACTGCCACCGCACCGCCGGCTGCCCCATTCTCTCCTTACTGCACAGATAGAAGCTTATCACTAACCAGAGGGCTTGTTCGGCAGATTCGTCTTGGGGTTTTTTTCTACTAAAAAGTGCTTTGCAAGGTATGTTCTCTCAACAAGAGGTCTTCGCGGTCAGAAAAAGGACACCAGGTGCCACTGGAGAAGACGTCTTACAAGCTTTACCAATGGCATCAGTGATATTGTCTTTTCAAAGTTGCCCATGTCCTATTTATTTCACACGATTTATTTTTACTAACACGATCTGCTCCTCCCAGATTTACCTTTAGCTAAAAAGTGCATAATACTGTCATTTTTGGCTGCACAATCCAGTTACCTCTTCTCGGATCGAAACAATACTGATTGCACCAGATTCAAATCAGCTCCACACTCTCTTGGACTCTTTCCCTCTTCCACACACTTTCAAATTGTGTCATCTGGCATTTTCTGACTCGTCATATTTCAGTTGGGGTCCTCAAACCTTAGATCAAGTCTCCCCAATTCCCTTTTGAAAAAAAGATCATCTCATCCAACTAAAGAGAAAGATCGTCAATAAGTGAAATTACGCAATCCCATCATAGTGTCAAAACATCTGATAACCTCTTATTCACATATCATATATTATACTAAATCCTTCATTCCCTAACTACCACTTTCCAATTATTCAGGACCTGCATCATGACCGAAGCGACAACTAGAACTAGGCGCCAAAGCTTCCAGTCGAAATCAAAGAAGCCTCACAAAGAAATAAGATTTGGATCTTATATCTTAGGCTCCACCTTAGGTGAGGGTGAGTTTGGTAAAGTCAAGTTAGGTTGGAGAAAAGATGGTGTTCAGCCATCTCAAGTTGCAATCAAATTCATACGTCGTGAATCAATTCCAAGAGGATCAGAAAGAGAAAGTAAGGTCCATAGGGAAATTAATGCTCTGAAAAGGCTTTCTCACCCAAATATCATCAAGTTAGAAGAAGTCTTACAAAATGATAAGTACATCGGTATCGTCTTGGAATATGCATCTGGTGGAGAGCTATTTGATTACATTTTACAACACAGATACCTGAAAGACTCTATGGCTTGTCGGTTGTTTGCTCAACTGGTAAGTGGTGTTCATTATATGCATTCTAAAGGTATTGTCCATAGAGATCTGAAGCTGGAAAATCTATTATTAGACAAGCATAAAAACATTATCATCACGGATTTTGGTTTTGTCAATAGTTTCACCCCTGGAAAGGAACTGATGAAGACATCATGTGGATCTCCATGTTATGCTGCTCCTGAACTAGTGGTGTCTAATGAACCTTACGAATCAAGAAAAGTGGATATATGGTCATGCGGGGTGATCCTTTACGCTATGTTAGCTGGTTACCTGCCTTTTGATGATGATCCTCAAAATCCAGATGGAGATAATATTGCAAGATTGTATCAATATATTACTACAACTCCACTGACATTTCCTGAGTTTGTTGAACCAATGCCTAGAGATCTACTGAGAAGAGTTCTGGTGCCAAATCCAAGAAAGAGACTGACTTTAGATGAAGTTAGATCCCATCAATGGTTAGCACCTCATGCTCCATTCTTATCTGTAACTCCATACGAATGGGACAAGAGCCAAAAGGTCAACTTGATTCATCCTCAACAGCAGCAGCAACAGCGTCCTAATATGTTGAAAAATGAGTTCAGAAGATACTCATTGATCGATACCACTTCTACATCACTTCAATCACAGCAGGCTTCCCAAGCTCCGGCATTCTTTGCCAATCCTCTACCTCCAAAAACTTCTTCAAACCATGCTGTTGCATTACCCTCATCATCTTCGTCTACTTCCATCAATGAACAAGCCAAATTCAGCCCAAGAACTCACAAAAGAAGTAACTCAGTACAGTCATACAGCTCTGCATCATTAGCATTGCAAGCTGTGGTCGATGCAGATGAAGTTAGACATCAGTCCACTTCAATCCCAATGTCTGCATCTTATGTGGTGGATCCAACGCGTCGCAACTCTGATGGGAAGAAATCGCCTGTTGGCTTTTCTTCAAGTGGTATTCCAAGATCTACTACTCATACTGGTATCAGTACCACATTACATGGTAAAGAGCCAATAATTAGTACTACTATTGAAGAATCACCAGCAAAGAAACCAATTGAACAAACTGGTTATTCAAGTCCTGACTTTGTTGTACCAAAAATCCCTTTCAATTCCAACAATTATCATCAATCAACTGCAAACCAAAAGTTACCAGGTCCAGGTCCAAAGAAACCAAGACCAACATCTTATCACCCAGGATTATATTCAGCTCAAGATAAATCACACTTTGATCCTCAGTTCATGCCTAGTCCGTTCGTGAGATCAGAATCAACTACTTCTTTCACTTCAATGAATAATGTCAAGATTAGCAAACCGTCTGTTGACCTTTCTTCTGCAGAGGGGGATATAATAACCCCTAAGTCCCCGTCATTATTACAAGTTACGTTGAACCCATCAGCAACTTCATCTCCTGACAAGTATGAAGACTTGAAGACAGTCAAAAGTAATCAGGCTAGACTGGGATCCTCAAACGAGGAGAATGAAAAATCGGATGAGGAGATCCCAGTATCGTCATCGCAATCTAAGAAGCAGAATAGATACAGTGCGGTTATTGCTGCAGAAATGGTATTTGATAAGATTTTTGGATCATCATCTTCGGCAAATGAAGTCTCTACTCCAAAACAGGAAGAGGTCCAGATCAAAGCGCCATCAAGAACATCAAGTGTGCGCTCCAATGTTTCCAAACCATCAACTAGATCATCTACGTCAAAGCCTGGTACAGTACAAACCATTCAGAAGCAAGCAAGAATCCCATCATCTTCCAAGAACAACTCATCTGGGTCCAATAACAATAAAACCAAACGCTTCAGTTTCTTGGGATTTTATACTCCACAACAAGAACAAGATTCTGGCTCTTCCTCTCAAGCATTAGATCCTGCGACTAAAAAAGTTTCTGGTTCAGGTAATAAGAAAAAAGTTCTTGAACCATCAACCGAAGCGAATATTCCACAAAAGAATAATGTGAAGAAACGTGAGTCTGTTATTGCATATACAAGTTTTGAGCAAAAGAAAGAACCATCCACTGCTAAGAAGGTTATGGATTTTTTCAAAAGAAGAAGTATGAGAATTGGTTAAGATGAGAGATTGTTTTTTTGGCATTCAGTTTATTTTTGATTTTAATTTGATTTTTTGAAGGTTGCATTTAGTTCAAAGTATGGGAGGGTCGGTGTGAATTGTATTTTATTTCTGATTTATGTTATGTTCATGAGAGAACTTTGATGTTTTTTTTTAAATAATGTTGACACTCGTTCATTTATTGTTATTCATTTCATGATACTTTTTTTGTTATTTTTTTGTTATTTTTTTGTCACATATTGTTATATTTTGATACCTTTATCTCTAACGAGGTTCTTATGATTAATTAAGCATGTCTAATTCAATGGATCTTGTATGTAGTTTGACTAAAAATGATATGTTTTCTACATAACTTGCGTCATCCTAAACTTTGTTCTTCAGAGCTACTTTGTATTCATAAGAGAATGTGGTAATAGATAGTATCACGTTGATAGGCAATAAATAATAAATAAGGAATGAGTAAGGAATAAATAATGGGCAAATGTTGCATGAACAAGGCAAACAGTGATAAGATGAATTGCCAACTCGGGAAGTAGCGTCTAACCCCACATTAACAAGCTCAAGTCCACCAACTAGTTTTCTCCAACTTCCAAAATCCATTGGTTTTGAAAGAGTCTTTGGCTTCTGGTTCATCTGACTGGCCTCTGAACTTTCCAGTGAGTCTGAAATCTCTTTCCATCAATTGTCGATCGAACTGGTCCATGTTGTATCTCACCTTTTTATAGTCGTTGGAGATGTATCTCGTGGTGGAAACAAAAGAGCCACCGATGGTCAAAAAGGTAAGCATGATGCCAAATGGCAACAAGCCCTCGAATGGAATAGCCATCGTTGTGTTTGAGTGAGGTCTTGTCTCTCTTCTACTGATAGAAAAGTACTTTTGACTGATCTTAAGGAGCTCATATGTTTTGGATTTTATGGGGTTATACATGGTGTTGGGATGTAATTTCAGATTTCCAGCAGTTGTCAAGAGTACGAGACAGAATTATATATAGCTACAGGCGGTGTTTGAATTTATTATACATAAAGAGCACCCAGTTTATTAAAGTGATTTATAAAATGAGCAGGTTTTGATGATGGTAGATTAAAGGTAATAATGATGATAAATTCCAAAAACATGAAACAATTATTCGTAACTTTTTTTCCTAATATAATATTTAAATTAACACCCTATGAAACAATATTGATTTTTCTTTTCTTTTCAAACTGTTTAGATGTTGGATGGGTACAAGAAGATACGAACAGAAGCACCGAAGGTCTTAGCTGGCAAGTTAGATTTGAAGTTAGCTCTAACGGTACCGTTGTTACCATGGGTTCTGGTGATCTTACCCCAAATAACTCTGATCTTGGAACCTCTGATTTCTTTAGAGGCTCTGTAAACGTAAGCAACACGTTTACCTAAGTAGAACTTAGCATCTTCTGGAGAAGCAACACCTTCAATTTTGACCAAAGAGATGTTTGGGTTGGTGACACTTTTACTTCTTTGGTAAGAAACGTGTTTACCTTTAACGTACACTAAAAGAAAATGTTAGTAATCTGTAGTTGTTGGATGGAAAGAGATATCACCGAGAAAGAGAGTGTCATGTATCTTATATGGAGTGTTGATGAGTATTGGATATAATATTCCTGGATCTTGAGCCATTGCATGATTCTGAGGTAAGATGATATTGAAATGAGGTGAGAGGGCTTGGATGTAGTATTTCATGACACTTATTCAGTTAAAACCGTTCTATGAGAGAAGTATATGTGTGTTTCTGAGGGTTTCTGGTATTTGACTTCAAGACCTTGATAACTTGGAGATTTTTCTTTTGAGTGAAACTGATACCAACTCGACTCTTCATGGACTGTACTGATGACACACTCTATCTCTTGTGAGTCCTTGCTTGTTATTGTAACATACATCTGTGGGATTCAGCCATTTTATCTTATCCTTTGATGGTTTGTCTAATATTCAACGGTGTTTGAAGCGTTCAAATTTGTTTGATGAAAATGAGTTTTTCAGAGTTTGGTGCGTATGCGCACACTGTGCTGGAGGGAAAGTGAGTGATTAGTAGGGTGTTTGGATGTTACACATGTGAGTCATGTGCCTCATACCGAAACCTTTTTGGCTCTCGTTTTCGCAGCTCGAGAAATAGAACACCCGTACACCCCACATTGTTTTAGCGGTCAAAAAGTGGCAGCCCTATAAGTCAGGTGACTACATCCAAGCCCTAAGAGTTACTGCGGACCTGTAAGAAAACACAAAACAGCGCCGTGCATAATGTCCGCATCGCGAAATCATCCTGTGAACAATTTTTTTTCGCATATAAATAGAGCAGGATCCCCAATAATGTTTCAAACTTTTCTTCTTCTTTTCTTCTTTGTCGACGTACTTCAGTATGTATTTGCCCCATACCTTTGGGATCAAGCAATCAACCCAATTTGAGGATCCCACTTTTCGGAACCAGTTTACTAACGCCTCTGTCTACAGTAGGATCATTTCTATAGAATACGCCTCTCTTTGACTCTTCTAAAGAGCCACTGAATCCAACTTGGTTGATGAGGTATATACCTTTGTGCCCTAGAGTGAGATTTTATTTAGCTTGTCCACAATCCTCTGCGGTTTGGTCATCTACAATATTTTTGCCTTTATGTTTGAAGTTTTGTGCTTTGACTTTGTTTATTATCCTTTGTGATATTGACATTGTTGTATGGCCTCTACTTTTTTAAAGGAGCGATGATCTTGACCCTCTGCATGTACTCCTTCGGGAGGGATGTTGTTGGGTGGGCGCAAATGGCAATCTGACAAGTTTACTTTCTTCAACCTTTTCCCTTTTAAATGATTGTGATAAAGAGTTATCGCTTGGTTTAAAAGAGATTAGTTTAGATGATAATGTTTACGATGGAGTATGATGGTGGTAACCCACAGCACGTTCCCTGCTCCTCTCCAATTGAAGGTTTGCGACTGACCAATGCGATGTGATAAATTCTTCGTTAGGCGCAGAATGCTAAAATCCACATTCAATACGATGCCACCCACCTATAGGCTAAAACTAACATAAATTCATTTCTGGTGATATAAATTGTAAGTTATTCGACGGTAATTGTAAATGACTTCCCATTGAATTCCTATAAAGTTCTCTTACAAGACAAGCAGCACTTTAGAAACGAACCAACAACAACATATCATCATTTTTTGTGAAAATTTCTGAAATAACAAATAACAACTCTAAATGGGGGATGAAATTTAGTAAATGGAACAGCGAGATAGCAGTGAAACGTCTATATCGATCGATACCTGATCTAGGATCCCCAGAGGGACCCAATGATTGAGTTTAAGAGGCACACTGGAACATGAGTACAAAAAAGAAAAGTCAAAATCAAAAAAGTTTAAAGATAAAAGAAAAAGACACAAGAGATTTGAAAACCAACTAACTAAAAATGCTATAATCATGAACTCCATTCATTTCATCAAAAGAATCAGCCAATTCAAACTTTAACTTCTTCTTCATTATCCCAATTTTGTCTAACAAATCTCCAATGTAAATAGCTGGCACTTGATTTATCATCTTTATCATTGATAGTTGTACCAGAAACGACTTGCCTTCTTGAAAGATTAGCCAAAGTGGCCAACTGGAACAAAGGATCAGATTCTTCACCTGGATTTTGAGGTAGGTCCTTCAATTCAACTTCTTTAAACCATCTAGTTTGCCATTCAATACCAACTTCTTGTTCCTTCTTTCGCAATTCTCTTTGCGCAATTTCAATTTGTGATTTTTCCTTGTGGATCAAATCAAAATTACCAACTTTGATAGCATCAGCGACTGGCTTCCAAGCTTTACGAGATTCCAAATCATGTTGTTCCTCAATTGGTTTAACAATCAAATGTTCTGGTTCTTTGGCCTTTGCATCGTAGAACAATTCAGATTCATTGGTCGAAGTGGAAGAACCTTTGTAAATTGTAGATTTTCCAGACCATTGACCTTGGATTGTGTATAATGCATTTTCCTTCTTCTTGGAGTCAGCCAACGATGAAAAGATTCTAGCCTTGAACGAGTTCTTTTTCCCACTAAAATAGCCACGACCAGAGTAATCAATTATGGATATGTAACCAGAAGAAGATTGTATAATTGACTTTCCTTCCAATTCGACAAATGGTGAGGCAACAAGTAAGCCTTCAATGTGCAATGGAGGCAAAGTGACCATAAATGTCTCATCTAAATCTCTGAATTTTAAAATAGCATGACCATATTGCTTCACGTTAATAGAGGTCGTGGAAATCGAGGCTCTGATACCATTGTAACCTTGAAGTTCGACATTGTTCTTGTCGTTGAAAATGGCATACGCAGTGACAGGAGGGTGATGGGACACTTGTTCTGAAAGCAAAATAGTTTCACCCAATTTCTGCTCTTTACTTGAGTCATTCCATTTCCCTAAAAACAATTCACCAAGGAATGGATTGAGTGGTTTTTTTTCTGAACCCAAACTTTCGTTTCTAGAGCAGTATTGGGATCTCAAGGTGGAGATAAACCATTTGGTGACGGCAATGATACGCTCCTGAGCCACTTCGTCAGCATCAACAGTGTTGTAGGAATCCTTGTTACCAATAAAGTTTGGTGCAATGAGCAGGTCCGGGTGTTCACCCCAGAACTGGGAATACTCCACAAGCGAGGTTGGAGACAAAATGAATGGAGGTGCAGTCAATGAAGACAAATCACCATTGTATGAGGCAATGGACTTTAAAAAACTTGTCCACGAGGAGGAAGATGCAGCGGATTCAGCCATTTTGGTGTTCCGCTTCTGTAGATGTGATGATGACGATGAAAGTGATGAGTTGTTATTATTACTGTCTTTTGTAGACTGATAATGTTCTTGTTGTTGGGGCTGTTGATGTTGTTGTTGTTGAGTACTGCTTGTCTTGTCAGAGTCGTGTTTTCTGAGGAGTTTCTTCACTTTGGCTGATTTCTTCGAGCTTTCTCACTGAGTAGAAAGCAATTGAATGTTATGAATTAAACTCTCGGATAATGGCTCACAGGGGGCAAATGAACAACGAGAACAATTTGTCAGACAATATGAGATTAAGCGCGCAATTGAGAGTTATAGCACTGTGCGGAATTGATAGCAGAGACAGACAAACCTTCTTAGACAGGACAACAACCAGTGAATTGAGTCAGAAAGCAATAGTTGTTTTTTCCTAATCGGCGGGTTTTTTTTTGATAGCGGTTTGTCAGTTTAATTGATGTTGGCTTTTTTTTCGTTTAAAAAAGAGTTTTTTGCTGCCGAACCGCGAATGGCCCACCAGACACCAGAAACTAGAATGAATTTACTATGGGGACTGAGAATGAAGACTCAAGACTGTATAAAATGGGACTAACCAGGACTCAACAACAGATTAATGGATTAGTTCTCTGATCAGTTATGCAAGACAAGCACTACTCGAACAAGGGACAAGTAGCCATCAGTTATACAAGAGAGAGAGAGAAGAAAGAAAGAAAAAATATAAGTTCCTATGTTGAGAAAGAAGTAGCAACAATGTTGGTGTAAGGTGTGGCCCTAGCTCACAGGGGTTTGCCCCTGAGTTGTAGCTTTTACCGCTGAAATATCGCAAAATCCTTTTATTCCGAAAAACCTGAATAATCATTTTCCCATAAGATTAATAACGTGTGCACGGGTTTAACACGGAGTAGTATGCTGAGCATAACCAGTCAAATCGTTCCTTCTTTCAGTCGTCAAAGCTGTCAAGCCTTCACTTACAGCTTCGATGCCTCTTACTCAATCTCTTTACAGATTTTTCACAGATAGTGGCATTTCCGATTATTTTTAGAGCTTAGCGCGTATGAGCTTATGGGATGGGTGATACTGGGCCTGGTTATGGCTTATGAAGAAGTCCAGACGTAGATAATGTTAGCCCCCTCCCCCCCCCATAGAATACACTCATCGTTACACAACTTCCAGAGTTGATGGCCAGACATTTGAAAGTTTCTACAGTAGAATCAACGTCTGCGTACAACTTCTAAATTCTTGTCTTTATCTCCAAGCTTACTAGCTAAAGGACTTGTGCGTGTAAAAAATGCTTATCACCTTAAACTTTAAAAAGTGTCTTACGCGCTAAGGAAGAGAAGCTGCTATTTTCCTGAAAGCAATCTGTCACATGTCTGCACTTACAGTACTTTGTATTCGCCCCATGGTGAGTTTTTCCTTTGCATAACCGGATCAACGCGAAGTTGACATTCATAGCCTACCTGTCATAAGCTTTAAGCTCTAGTCAAAGATGCCTAACTTGTTGTGTAAATTAGACAATACACAGCGGTCTGCCCCACAGCGCCTCAATAGAAATTTTCAATCTAGAATTCCAACTGTCTCCTGAATAAAAAACAAACCTCAGATTCGGACGTTGTGGCCACTGAGAAGCAGAGGTGGTTAACTCGTCATGCATATCGGCCAGATTTGATGACACTTTTGTATTTAATGGAGTGCATTTCTTCACAATGAAAGACATGCCAATGGGACCCATATGGACAATCTAGTTCACCAGCGCGGTATGATGCTCAAGCCAATCACCAAGCTAAAGTCGTACACAGGACAGCATCGCCCAAGAACCCCACCGTCCAAAGTATCGTTCAACCTCACACCAATCACCGAAACAGATACAGATCAGGAGAACATCTTAGGGAAGAACTACACGTACAAAGTGCAAACTACAGACCCACTACCGTCACCTCCTTTGGACCAGGTAGATTCTCTCGAAGATAGCGGAATCTATACTGTCACATGCTCTGAACTCAACGAGATCCTGACTTGTTGGTTTGCTACAAAGCTGCCACACTCTGACTTGCTCTTCCCATACCTCCATGGGTGTTATTCCCCATTGCAGCGTGCCTTTCTCGGGCTTTCAGAAGAGGATCGCCCCTCTAGCAAAGTGCGCTATTTGCTGATTCTTCGGTCAAATGACTGTTCAAGGGGTCGTATGCTAAAGTCAAGTGTGTATTACAGTGAAATACTTGAGACATTGACGTTGTCAAAACAGAGCTCAGAACAACCTGAGCGCATGGCTCTAAATCTAAGAAACTACCAGGACCAACTCGGATTGTTAATGAAATGCTCAGATGTGATCATATACAATGAGAACAACAATCTACAGGACAATTTGAACCTTGCAGATTTAATAAAGGAGTTGGTCGGGTACAAGACGTTGATTCTCAATTATGATGAAAACTTGGCACGGAATAGCATTCATCCAGACTTTTTGATCAACAGATACGAATCTCAACCATCATCAAGGAGTAATCCTCAACTGATACTCAATGAACGGTCGAATAATTGGAATTTGGATTATAGGTTCCATGAACGCGTGGAGGTTTGGTTGATGACATCATGCTACAAGCTGTACGATGGAATCTTTTTAGGTAACATCAACGATAAGATGAATCAGAAGTTCAACGTAATGATCAATTGCTTCAGAACATCAGCAGTCCAATCTTCAACTTATGGCCATATTGACGTTGAAGATGACATTTACGAAGTTTATGACGACTTGATGATGAATAAGCTGGTTACCAATCTTAAGAATGGTGTTTCCGGTATTGAGCTAGACCTTGGATCTGGAGTAATGACACCGTCTTCAGTTTTGAGTCTAGTCAACTGTTGTGAGCTCTTGAGATGGTGCACTTTGAAACAAAAGAAAGTTTTGATATATTGTTATGATGGCTACTCTTTGAATTCCTTCTTGGCTATATGTTTGAACATTTATATCACAGGCAATGATCTTCAATCTAGTGTCTTGAAATTCTGGAAAGTGTTGAAAAGACCACTATATCTGTTTGAGAATGATTGCAATGCCTTCAAGAACGGTGTTGAGGAATTATTACAAAAATATGGAGAACAAGCTGCCCAAGCCCCTGAAAGCTTGAATTTCAAATCACTCAGTGATATTCAAGAGGATTTCAAGTCATTTGAACATGATGAACTATCAGGAATAGCTGATAATATGAACTCATTGCAAATCACTGAGGGTATCGAGATCATTCAAGAGGAGAAAGTTTCATCAAGACCAAATTCAAGTACTTCTACACCAACTTTGGAATCCACAAAGAAATCTACAATAAAAGTTCAATCTGATCTAACTTTATGGTTTGAGTCAGCCAACGATAGAAACTTACCTTCTTGGATCTTGCCTCATTTGGTTTTGGGAACATTTGAACATGGGAATAATTATCCTTTGATTAAGGCACTTGGTATTTCACAGGTTATATCATTTGGAGATTTACCTGAATGGGTCGAGACTGATGTCAGCTCAATTCATTTCATTGATGAGAACCACGAGGATGAATGTATTTGTATCTATGATTCACCAAGAGAAGATGTCAATAGATTGGTTCATATCCCACAATTATTAGATGATGGGAAGTGTTCAATATTGAAGTATTTCTTGAAACTGGAATGTTTGATAGAAGAAGGTTATATTCATCCTTTGAAAACACAGTTGAATTTGATTCATTGTAAAGTTGGTGTTTCAAGATCTGCCTCATTTGTTATAATGCAAGTGATGCAATGGTTTAGGGTTTCATTGGCTCGTGCCTATTTGTTTGTTCGAGTAAGAAGATTGAATGTGATCATTCAACCTAATTTAAGATTGTTGTATGAACTCTTGTGTTTAGAACAAGAGCTGTTGGGGACTAGAGAATTGGATTGGAACATTCTCTGTAGAGAGATTAGAGAGTTAAACAAAAAATATTTATAGAGAAAGCATGGCATATCGTCATAAGATGCATTTTTTCATTTACGTTATTGATTTGGGACGCTGAAGATATTGGTTCACAGATTATCATCACCATATTCAGGATGTTGGGTTTCAAGTATGTGTATAGTGGGCTATTACATATATACAAAGGATTAGAAAGGTTTATTTCTTTTTGTAGAGAGTGTATTGATACTCAAAATCCCCCTCAGTAATGGTTTTATCTTCCACATCAAAGCCAATAAATTCTGAAAGGTCAGTATTACCAGCTTTGGAGTAGTTTGTTAAGATCGTGTCCTTATCGAGGAAAGTATCCATATCAATATCCAACTCGGACTTTATCTCTGTTATCAGTAGTTGCTCAATGGTCCCCAACTTGAGACACTGATTATAGATCTCTGCACCACCAATAACGAAAACCCTTTCAACACTGCTGTCACCGGACAATTTAGCCAATCCTTGCTCGATGCTATTGACATAAACCACACCATCATCTTTCTCTATCTTGTTCAAGTCTTGTCTTGTGATCACCACGTTCAGTCTTCCTTTCAATGGTCTGAACTTTGGTGGGATAGACTCATATGTCTTTCTGCCCATGATGACGGCATTTTGTAAAGCCGGGTTTTGCGTGAACTGTGTCACTTTTCTAAAATACTTCATCTCATTAGAAAGCCTCCAGGGCATTGTCCCCTTCAGGCCAATCCCGTACATGGGATGTAGAGCTGCAACGATTATGGCAAGCGGTTTTGAGCTCATCTTGACGCGTAACTAAAATTTGTATGAGAGTCACAACTGTTGTAATTGACTGAATTGAAGGTGAAACGAAAAAAAAGACAAAACTCTCTAGATATAATCCCAGCAGCAGCCAAACACAGAGCAGTTCAAAACTCCCCAAAGCCAAACTGAGCTTCATATAAAAGATCCAAACAAACATTGACGTCTACACGCAAACCTCTGCAGCATTTCCAACATCCGAACACCATATAATATCCACCGTTTTTCCAGAGTCGAAGTTTTTGAGGTCAAAGTTGGCATTATAGGGGAGACAAGCACAAAGGAGGGCGCGGACATCAAGCTCATTGTCTTGCCTTGTTGACTACTCATAAGCCATCATTATATCCCGAATATGTCCGACTTTACTAAAACATTTTCAGCAAAACTGGACCCAGGGTTCATAGAGCCATTCTACATTCTTGTAACAATTCCCAACACGAAACCACAACAAACGACAAGAAACACAGTACCAATTACAATTGTGCTTTCAGAGCAAGGCTCACAGTCACAGTTGGGGTGTTATATCTATTCCATATATGATTCGAGGAAAAATGCCGTATATCAAACACTATTGAACAACGCCGGCGAGGAGTTGCTTGATCTCACAAAAAAATTGGCAAATCTGGCAACAAAGAAGTACCAAACACCTACTTATGTGACTGTCAGTGGATCTTTTGATCAATATTCGCTCGTGCCTATTATCAAAAGTACAATGGATTATATAGAGGAGAAGTTTGATAGCGTCAATGAATATGAGAAATAAATAATCAGTTAATCGAGCTTTGAGCTACAGAAAACTAAAACGTTAGTGAGCAATGTAAGCAACTATCGAGCTAAAAGACCGTTATTGGCCATACTATCGAGGTTTAAACCAAAATGTGTCAAATCAAATGTCCATATCAGGAATGGTCTTGAGCCCGCGAAATGTCCCATAAAATTTTTTTCTTGTCTGTGAGATGAGCTTCCCTAAAAAGAAAGAAATTTATTCATTTTAAAGCTTGAATTCACCTATAGAACAACATTTATATTCAAGATATCATACTATGGAAGTCAACAGACCGTCACAGAAGAAACAGACTTCTCGTAAGGGCAAAAAGGCTTGGAGAAAAAACATTGATATTGATGATATTGAGGTTGGATTAGAAGAGCAAAGAGAAGATATCCGTTTACACGGTGAGCAGGTTGATCAAATAGATTCTAATGAGTTATTTACCGTGGATACCAAGGGTGATGAAACCATTTCTAAGAAAAAGGCAGTTAAGCCATACAAGATCTCCAAGAGTCTGGAAATTTTGAATGCAAGATCAAAAGCTCCTGGATTGAAACATATGCATGCGAAGACTAGTGATAAGATTCAAGGTGTTAAAAAGAAGGAAGTACACAGATTGATGAAGATTGCAGGTAGAGTCCAAGGTGAAACCTCTTCAAGAACCATTGTGGCTAAAGATGGTATAATAAACACTCGTGCTTATGATGTCTGGGGAGGCGAAGAAGAAGCTCCAAATAAGTCTAAGAAGAAACAGGTTGCCAAACCAGAAATCCTGGAAAAGCTCAGTTCTACTAGTTGGAATAAACCAAAACATGCCCCTGTCACTTACAAGCATGCTCCACTTAAAGTCAAGGAGGTTGAGACTATTCCAAATGCAGGTAAATCTTATAATCCATCATTAGAATCTTGGAAGGCATTGATCAACAAAGAGTATTTAACTGAAAAGGAGAAGGAGGATGAAAGACAAAGATTAGAACAACATAGAGCTAAGATCCAACATTTGATAGAAACTATGGAGGATAATGAGGAAAGTGAAGATGAGGACGAGGAAAACAATGATGAAAATGACGATGAGGAAACCGCAGAAGAAATTGAGAAGTCGTTATCAGTGAACAAGGTCGTTGTCAATAAGAAAAAAACCAAGTATAAAAGAAACCAAGAGAAGAAGCATAAAGAGAGAATGGAACTACAAGATGAGTTGAAAGAATTGAAACAGAAGATGAAAGAATTGGCAAAGATTCCAGTCTATAGTAAGGAGCTTATCGAGAAAGAGGAACTCAACAAAGATGGGAACTTTAATCATGAAAAGGATCTTGTGCTGAAGAGAAACAAACTGGGTTCCAAACACAAAGTCATTGATGATATGTTAGAGGTCAAACTATCAGATGAGCTGAATGATTCCTTGAGAAAATTGAAGACTGAGGGAAATCTGTTGTATGATCAAATGAAAAACTTGCAAAGTTCAGGTAAGATTGAGGCAAGAAAACAACAGAAGAAGAGAAGACGTTATAACCCTAAGATTACCGAGAAATGGACCTACAAGGATTTCAAGTGATCGAATTAAGGGCTGGAGGTTCATAGGTTTGATTTTTAGTTACACAGTTTAAGCCCGAAAATTTAGTAGATGTTTCTCGGAGATTTGCGTCAAAACATAAAAAAGTAAACACGCAGGCACACCTTGAACTTAAACCTTCTGGAATCATAACCACTAAAACCCAATGGCGTCGCATCTGATTATCGTACCTGGCCATGGAATATGGAAACACACCAATGATGGTACGTCCCAGACTGACTGGTTTCTCGAATCTTTTCAAATCGAAGGACATGACCATCTTTATTTCATCAAACACATCACCACAGCCATTGAGATCTTGAAGAAGGACAACGAAGCCTTTGTGCTATTTAGTGGCGGACAGACAAAGCGTGCTGCTGGGTGTGTGTCTGAGGCTCAATCCTACTACGAGCTGGCACAATCTCAAGAGTGGCTAAAAGGAGTGGAGGAGCGTGTTAATACTGAGGAGTTTGCCAGAGATTCATTTGAAAATGTCTTGTTCTCCATATCAAGGTTCAAAGAGATCTATGACGTGTATCCGAAGAAGATAACCATAGTAGGGTTTGAGTTTAAGAGAAGTAGGTTTTTGGACTTGCATTTCCCGGCGATTGGATGGCCATTGGACCGCGTTGAATATATTGGTTGTAATCCAATCCCACCGTATAAAGAAGGTTCAGAAGAGTGGATCAAATACTACGATGATATGAAGAATTCAGAGTATAAACATGCAGTGGAGAAGTTCAAAGATGATCCATTGGGTAATGGTCCTGTTTTGGGTAAAAAGAAGGCCAATAGAAACCCTTTCAAAAGATACCACAGTTATCTACAGACCAATAAAGACCTAGCTCCTTTCTTTGGCGACTCAAAGGATTTGAGCTTGAGTCAGCTTCAATTATCTTGGGAATGAATTAAAATAAATATAAATTTCATTGATAAATAAGTTATAAACGTAGTAAAACCTCTAATCGATTCACACTCTGTATGTAGTACAGAGAAAAAAGATAAAACTTCCAATCATTTTGCAGATTCATCATTATCTTCGTTAGCATCATCATAATCATCAACAATATCAGTCTCATCTTCACCTTCACTTTTGATCTCCATGGTCATATTTTTCAAGTGATCTCCTTTATGGGAATTCAAATCCTCATCCTCAATTTGATAGCCGTCCAATAACTTCTCTAAATCCTCTTTACGCTTTTCCCAAGCATCCACATTTTTCAATTTATCTTCAATCTCTTTGATCTCATTATCAAGGGATGTTATAGCTGCATCACTTCCCAAAGTCTCGAAAGCCCAATCACCATTCTGTTGAATGTCCAAGAGGTAGTCGTGGTATTTGATCAACAGAGGACGATGTGATAGGGTTATAAAGGCAAACTTCTTTTCTCTCAACAAGTCAAATAGATATGCTTCGATATCGGAACTGATAGCATTCGTAGCTTCATCTAATACAACAAACATTGGATTTTTGAACAAGACTCTTGCAAACTGTACCCTTTGTTTCTCACCGCCACTCAAAACATCTTTCCATTCGTGTACACTATCAAGGTATGTGAGACCTTCATCACGTTTCAGTAAATATTCCAACTTGACCTCTCTTAAAATCTTCACCAAATCAAAATCACTATAACCTTTGTTTAGCATCTCAGCATGAGATAATGGATAAATAATCTGATCCCTTAGAGTCCCATTACTGAAATAAGGACGCTGAGGTAAATAGATGACATCATCATCATTTGGTTTAGATAGAAGGCCATTATATAGAGGCCATAAACCGGCAATAATTCTCTCAATAGAAGTTTTACCACAACCATTCATACCAAGAATCAAAATACTTTCATGACTTCTCAAGTTGAAATCTAACTCACTGATCAATTTGGTCCCCTTACTACCATTACTGGAAGGAATAATGACATTGATCTTCTCAAATCTCAAGCCATTGTAATGATATTGAATGGTCCCCTTAATATCGTTAACGTTGGCTTCATCACCGAAATTGAATTCGGTGTCATGAACATGATGCAATGCGGTCAAAAGAGTGAATACTCTATCTGTGTAGCCTGTCAACTTTGATATATCTTTAATCGAATACATCAACCTACTACCCGCATCAGCCATTGATAACATTAGTCTCTTGTTGACAATGAATTGACGCATATTTCTCTCTTCTGTACTCTTCTTCAGATTTTCACCGTTTGTTAACGAAGTAATGAAGATTGGAATTGAAATATAAAGATATCCTAAAGCTGACCATGTATATTTCAACAAGTAGTCCTCCAAAAAGTTGTAATTGACTTTGATTCTGTTGATCTTGAAGATGTGATTCATCATCTTATTGTAAACCTTGTTGATTTTGATCTTCTCAAGATCAGTACCATTATAAAATGCAATTTCTTCACCGTTATTGATCAAATTCAAATGATCATTGTAGTATTCACCTTCCAAACCAGATTTCTCTTTTGTAAGTCTACCAAAAGGAGGGGTGAAAAACTTCAAGACATAAGCTGTGGCAAAATAGTTCAAAAATATACCACTAATACCTGCGGTGCCCAAATTATCTCTCAAATAAACTGCAAAGAACACCAAATCCATCATTGGCTTACCGATATTGGAGAATAGAGACGATAGTGCACCGCTAAACCTGCTGACATCTGTAGTAATGAAATTATCAATATCTTTGATGGCATTATTGTCGAACATAACCTTGTAGTAGGCCATTCTTGGGTCCAAATACAAGTCATGAATGTATCTCATCAAGTTGGTTCTAAAGTTTAATGCCAACTTCTTCACTAGATACTTTATGGCACTATTGGTATAGGAAGATGGGACAGCCATCAAAAACCAGTAGACCAAATCACGAAGGAATTTTTTGAACTTACCACCAATAATGTCCTTCACAATCTGACCATCCAATTTAGCAATGAGTAAACTTAACCATGTTCTAAGGATCAAGAAGAAAAATTGAGTGATGAGCAAAACTGTGTTTCTATCATTGAATTTTGGAATCAAAATCTGCCAAATGATCACAAGTTGGTTAAGAAACTTGGAGCTAAACACTCTGTCGGCTTCTTGCTCTGTCTTGATGTTCTTGACAAAGTTCTTGAAGCGAAACTTGTCTCTTTCATACACTTCAGGGTCAGTCGGCTGAATCACCACACGTTTTTGCCTCGTCTTGTATGGAATGAACAATTGTCTGGCACCATTCTTCAAGATTGTAGAACTAGAGCGTCTATACAAGGGCTTGGAATCTCTTTTGTCACGGAAGTCGCTGATGAGCTTATTCAATACATAACCAACACCCACGGCACCAGAAGAGAGCAGCGTCACGAGAAAGATGATGACGGGCCTAGTCGGCTGCTTCCTGTTCTCTTTGTAGAGCAGCAAGAGGTTCTTAAGCACCAACTGGAACTCTCTTCGCCGACTTTTGGGGTCCTTTAGCCTCGAGATGAGTGGCGCCAAAGTCATTTCCTGCTTTTTTGGATTGATTCAATCTCTGTTTTTAGTTTTTGCTGCTGATGGGCCATCCCAACCTTTTATACGATTTGATCGGTGTGGGGAAATCTTTAGTGCCGCCGGCTGAAAACGAAATCCTAACAAAGGCAATCTTTTTGACAGCATTTTTTTTTTTTTTTTTTCCCCCGTGTTTTGTTTCAAGCCAACATCGCATTATATACATCACTTTTCTCTTTGTTTCCAGAGTACAGACATTTAAATGTAGTCAACGATCTTATACATGATTATTTTTACGTTTATTGAGCCATTGAGATATACCTTCAAGCTACGACAGCTGAACAATAGCAAGCCCCGGGATCGTCATGCATCACCAAAAAACTGATCCTGGATACTCTTCAAAAGATCAACACTGAACTCTTCGCCATTAACAACATACTTCAATACTTCAACCAAGTTGAAATACCTCTTTTCTTTCTTGAGTTGATTTTGCTCCTCTTTTCTCATTCGTGTACCTTCCTGCATTACTTGCGAGATTTCTTCTGCTCTTGCGATAATATCTGAGGAGAAGAATCTTTTCGACATCTGAATCCCATATTGTTTTCCTTCTGTGAGGCCACTCCTCAATTTGTACCTCATTTCTATGTTTGTGCCACTTTCTAAGATGACAGTTTCCATATGATTTTGAATAACACCAGATTTTGTTCCTAGAATAGCAGATAGTTCATGAAAATGTGTAGTAGTGAAAACCGTGGCCCTTGATGATACAAGATACTCACATATGGCTAAGCAGATTGAAAAAGCATCGTTAATGCTAGAGCCTCTACCCAATTCATCAATAATAACCAAGGTTTTTTCATTGACACTTTCAAGAATACAAGCCATCTCAATCATCTCTTGTGAAAATGTTGATGTTTTCATTGATCCACTATCCACGCAGACTCGTGCTCTTAAGCTTTCAAATATTTTGAAAATTGCACAATCAGCAGGAACGAAAGAACCGGTTTGAGCCATTATACTCAATAAGGCGACCTGTCTCAAGTAAACTGATTTACCACTCATGTTAGTCCCTGAAATAACTTGAAATCTTGAAATATCTTGAATACAGCATATATCATTCGGAATAAAGGGAGTAACTAAAGTCTCGAGGACAGGATGTCGACTTGACTTTAGCGTGAGACAGTCAGAAAATTCTGGGCACTTGTAGTCATGTTGATTTGCATTATAGGCAAAACATTGAAGAATGTCAAGGATTGAAAGGGACTCCACAACCATAAATAGTACTGGCAAGAAAAAAGTGATCTCATCAATAACGGACTCTATAACCTGGTTACTTATTGTGAGAATCTCATCAACAGTATCATCTAATCTTGCATTGCACTTAATGATATCAAGAGTGGTGCATTCAATGAATTTCTTCTTTACGGATCTGTTTATGAAAATGTCTGGAATTTCTTCATTGTTCTTGTGGTCCATTATTTTGATATAGAATCCACGCTTGGAGTTATAGCTTTGCTCCAACTCCATCTCATGCTCCTCGGCTAAAGAGCTTATTATAGTCACCACTTCATCAACGACAACTTTGTATACTTGTCTTGATACATCTAACAATCCATTTCTCCCGGCTTTCACAGCGTAACATCTTTGATTTTTCAAATCTAAAGATCCTGATGCCCACGTACAGTCTTCATTGATAGACTCATAAATCAAACCTTTGATTTGCTCGATACTTTCATGTCCACAAATCTCCCTTACTTCTTGTAATAAAGGCGCTGTGGCTGTCTGAAGCAAGTTGGATACAGCAAGAGACACCGAAACTGCTTGCTTGACCATTAAAATATCATTGATTTTTTGAGACTCATTAGCAGAAGTCAACTTGGTTTTGGATGTAAGCAAAATAGTCAACAATTTATCTAAATCTTGACAATTTCTAAGCTCAAACCTCAAATCACCAATCAAATCGATGTGGTCCTTCAACTCTTGGACAGCTTTCAATCTTTCTTGAATGCTATCTTTGTCCGTCAATGGCTGTAATATATTACTCCTTAAAGTTCTCTCACCCATTTTGGTTACTGTGTTGTTCATGAATTTTAATAAAGATAACCCCTTTTTGTCTTCTGAATTTTCACTCAACTGAAGACTTTTTATGGTATTTGTGTCCATAAACATGATGCTTTCAGATGTTTCGTATTTGACTTTGAAGTTCCGATAGTTTATGGCTTGCCCCTGATCTGATTTCGTTCGCATATAATGAATGCCACCAGCAAATGCGGCTAAAGCATAATCTTCGTCTTTCAAAGATCTTTGCATGTTACCCACATCCTGTTCGAAGCAGTACCTTGCCAACTCCTCCATACCGCTAGAGGACTTGTAGTAACGTTTATCAATACCAGAAATTTTAGTGTCAGCTGATACATTCGATCTTAAGATTGTTACCAACTTATTAGTAGATGGACCCATGTAGTTCAGCGGCAAAACAACCTCACTCGGTTCAAAAACATGGAGTTTATGAAAAGTCCTCACATAGGTCTGTGTATCCAAGATTGTACTGAGAGTAACAGTACCGCTACCCAAATTGATGAAACAGAGGCCCACTACCACGTCCACTTTGCCCGATTCAAACAAAGAACAGATCACTTTATCGGGGACCCTTTGGGCAGCCGTAGGGGGAACCGATCTTGAGAAGGGGGCAGCGCTTCTCGATCTTGCAGATGAGGTATCACAAGAGTAAGTCATGTGTTGAAATGCGGCTTGCTATTGACTACTGATGTAGAAGAAACCGCTAACAGCTTGAGAAAGAAGAAGCGGAATTCAAAAGTCTTGAGTAAATTACATGTAAAATCTAAAACAATAGAGTGTCCCTACCACAGCTCGAAATGTGTCACTTTCTTTCAAAGCTAAAACCGGTGATTGTTTACTCGACGCCAAGTGCCTACAATCCACAAGGAGTAGGTCTCAAAATGATAATACACAACTTTTATTTAGTAGTAATCAAAGATAAAAACAGGCACCAATAGCTCATCGTTAAATTCACTCAACAACATATCTGTCATCCCTACGTTGTTGAACCTCAGACAAGAATGGTAGACCACCGGCAGCTGGTACTGGAGCAGAAGTAGCAGGAGTAGAGGAAGACATGGACGGAGCTGGAGGAGCTGGAGGGGCTGGAGGAGCTGAACTTGTAGGGGCAGGAGGAGCCGATACAGATGGGAGTGGAGGAGGTGGAGGAGCACTTGATTCCTGTTGTGATGGTGCGAGTGGAGCAGCTGTTGAAGGTAAAGGCGGAGCAGGAAGTGCTGGCATACTAGGAAGAGCTGGAGCTTCAGGAGCCGAAGTTTCAGGCAATGAAGGGGCACCAATTTGAGGTAGAGGTGGAGGTGGAGGAGCAAGAACTGGACTTGATTCGATCTGAGTTGTAGATGGCGCATCCGTAGCTGGTAATGGTGGAGGAGGCGGAGGAAGAACAGGCGCAGATGCATCATGGGATGGGGATGGCGCAGTTGGGGTAGTGAACTCATCAGACTGATCTTCAACTTCTCTGGTGGAAACTTCCTCATCTTCAGTAACGGGTGCCTGTGGAGCCTGAACAACAGGAAGAGTAGGGGCTACTGGGGCAGGTGTTTCTGGAACTGTTGGAATGTCAACTCGTGGGGCCTCGATGGATGTCAAAGGTTGAGATCCCACCGATGGATTGGCAGTACCATCTGATTCTGCAAAATAAGTTTGCTCAACAACTTGAGGCCCACTATCATGATTAGCTTGTGAGATTGGGGGAGTAACACCGGTGTTATTTGAGGAGAGCGAAGGGATTGGAGCAGCAATAGGAACTGGTTTAGCTTTTGTCTCCTCCTTTGGGGTATAAACTTGAGAGTTCGTATTGACTCTACTTGGACCCATACCTGAGAACAACATCCCAGCCAACTGAGCAGCATCCTTACGAGATGGTCCATCTTCATCATCACTATCATCATTCTTGTCAGAACCCCAGTCGTCATCGTCATCATCATTATCAAGACCACGTTGAGCTTTTCTTTGGGCCTCAATCTTACTTTGATCAAATGTTGGTTTCGATTCACTCTTAGTGAACGATTGTGATTTACCAAATGGATTGTTTGATGATACTGGCCCGGTAGATACTGGAATAGGAGCAGGTGCACCACCGACATTCTTTGCAAATGGATTTGTATCATGATGTATGATCCCCTGGGAAGATTTTGGCTGCTCAACAGGTTTTGGTGCTTCAACAGGTTTGATAGTTTCAGCAACTGGCGTGGCAGCCTTAGGTTGCGGAGCAAAGGTTTGTGATTTTGGGTGAGAGGAGCTTTCTTTTTCAATCCAATCATCATCGTCTTCCTTTTCAGCGTCTTCAAGCTCTTTACGCATTCTAGCCAGTCTTTCCTCTTTGGCCTTCTTCTTCAATCTAACAGCCTCTAATTGCTTGCGTAGGTTCTCCTCCTCTTCATCAACTTCTTCTTCTTCTCCCTGTTGCTGTGGCTTCATAGACTCTTTGCTTCTGGAAGCAGGTGGGGGTGGAGGTGGGACATCTTTAGCAGCAGAAGAGCTAACAACAGGCTCTGGTGCCTTTGGCTGAATTTGAGATTCTACAGGAACTGGCGCCACTGGTTCAGGGGCCTTTGGAGTTGGTACTGCAGTTTCCACAGGAGGACTTGGCTGAGCTTGAGAAACCTTGTTTCTGCCGAGACCCATCTTTGCTAAACGATCATTCATTCTCTTCTTGGCCTGTTCCTTAATGTATGCTGCACGATCTTCGGGAGACTTGAAACTTGAGTAAGATTCAGGAGTAGATGCATTTGATGGGGAAGGAGCATTGATAGCTGGTGATCTAACAAGTGGTGAGGACACAGCTGGAGATGATACATTTGGAGATTGATGACTAGGAGCTGGGGAGTTCAATGAAGAACCAGATGAGACTCTAATTTCTTTGATGAAAGCGGCAACTTCCGGGTGAACATCTAAACCAAGCTCAAATTTTCTATAACTTGTAGAATCACCACCATCATTCAACGAACTTTGAGCGCCATGAGATAAGTCCTTAATAGTTTTCTCAATATCATAGATGATTTCTTGATTTTCCTTATTACTTGCCCTAATCTTCGAAACCTCTTCATTGAATAAGCGTTGTTGTTCTTCAAAGTCAGCTGTAGGATCGGTCACAGCTTTACCAGTCAAAGCTGCCATTCTTTGAGCCAAAAGAGCTTTACTTCTTGCCTTTTTCTTGTCAGCTTCAGTAACTTCACCATTCGGGCCGGTTCCCACGATAGAAGATGGGTTCTTGATCTTGTAAAGCTCAATCTTGGAATTGGTGATTTCATTGTCTATTCTTGAAATCTCCCGAATCAATTCTGGAACTCTGGATGTCAAATTGTTCAATTTATCTTTCAATTCGAGTCTATCATTTGAAACATTTTGCTTTGGTAAAGATCTAATTTGATTTTTCAAGACTTCTATAGCATTCAAATCCTCTTGATTATTAGCTGGTTTACCACTTGATGAGTTCTGAGCAGCTAAAGAATCCAATTTTGATCTTGTGTAAGAAATTTGTGCCTTCAAAGTTTCTGGATCTTCAGTTTCGTCAGAAGAGGATTCTGCATTTGCACCTCTGCGATTCTTTGAAGTATTCACATCAGAGTCAGCACTTTTGAAGGTGGAAGCACCGAATGGTTTTTTACCAAATGAGTTATTGGCCTTCAATTGATCCTTGACATTATCAATGATTTTAGCACTATCAGGCAATAAGGATTCAGGGAGTCTATTTGGTAATTGATGACCATTTAATCTCTTGTAAATCAACCACATTCCAAGAGAAAATTGCTCTTTATTCAAGTCTGGAGTATCATTCATATTGACTAGATTCCATACTTTCTCTAATTCACCGCGATTCAAACCCGATTTTCTGAAGATTTCTGAACAGATGGATCCATTCAGTTTACCAGTTCTTCTGACGTCATAAGTATCAAAGATTTTGTTGAATTTCTCCTTCTCATCAGGCTTGATGAACTCTTGATTCTGGTAAGTTGCATATTGTTGTAAGTTTTGAAATCCAGTCTTTTGAGGCTGAAGTAAATTAGATTGAAAAAAGGTATTGTTACCCACACCAGTCTTTTGAGCTTGCAACAGTGCAGGGGCACCACCATTCTGGAATCCAGTAGGTTGCATTTGTAACGGCTGACCAAAAGAAGTGCTTGGTAGTGGACCAGCTTGAAAACCTGTTGGCTGTTGAAACAAACCACTATATCCAGTTTGTTGAGACTGCAAAGGTTGAAAGCCAGTTTGTTGAGGTTGAAGAGCCTGAAATCCAGTAGCTTGTGGTTGCAATGGCTGGTAACCGGTTCTTTGTGGTTGTAGTGGCTGATAACCAGTAGCTTGTGGTATCATTGGTTGTTGCTGGAAACCCGTAGCTTGAGATATCATTGGTTGTTGCTGATATTGGACACCAGCCAATTGAGACAAGGTACTTGGTTGATTCGAAGTCAGGTTATCAAATGGAGTTTTTCTCTGATGCTCATTATCATCAGGAATACTGAAGTTAATTGCATCAACAAAACCCTCGACTTCCTTTTGAATAGAAGATTCCAACTGAAAAGGAAGTTGTTGACCTCTCAATGCAACATTCACCAAATGCAATGATAAGGCAAATTCTGGGAAAAGTAACTGTCCAGATTTGTTCAAGTCAGAAAGTTCCCAAATACGAGCCAATTGTTGAGGCTGCAAGCCAGATTTCAGCAAGATATCCCTAGCAGCATCAGCACTGATGGCATTTGATCCCTTTGGTACAGCACTGCGAAATAATTGTTCAAACTTTTGCTGATCAGCTGCAGTGATGAAGGATAATCTAATGTTTGGAATCTTGAGATCCTCATTCTTATCCACTTTCTGTGCAGCTGAAGTGAAACCGGTAGGCTGAGCAGTGAGTGGTTGTTGTTGTTGTTGTTGTTGTTGTTGTTGACCGTATTGAGCCTGGCCGAAATAACCCGTTTGCTGGGGTTGCACAAATCCCGTTTGCTGGGCATAAAGAGGTTGAGCCATTGGTTGTCCAAATGAGGTGGCTGGAGGATTGGACTGTTGCTGAAAAGATGTCATTGGCTGTTGCTGCTGGAAGCCTGTTTGGAATCCTGTCTGCTGTGGAGCTATTTGTTGATAGCCCGTCTGCTGGTATGCCATTGGCTGCTGTCCTGTCTTCTGAGCGTACAGGGCGCCATTGTACTGGCCTGCCTGGTTGTAGCCGCCGTTGTACATTGCTGTCTGTTGGTGCTGTTCTCCCAGATGAGCTTGTTTTGCGAGTTTCTTTGTTATTGATGTGTTAACTCGGTGATGATTTCTGACGCTGAAATACCTGGCCGGAACTCGTTAAACAGCTCGCAACCTTTCCCGATTCGGCGTCTATAGAGATTAGGAAGCACTATTCTATATTCTCTATTCTGCTACTATTTATTGATTCTGGACCAACTCGATAGTTCAATTAATGAATACAAACGACCAAGGATTTTTTCGAAAAAGCTCAGGTCAGTGACTAATGTTCACCGAAACAACATAATGCCTCATTGTTTTCTTTTCACTAATACACTATATGTGCCCGTTCAATCCTCAATCATTTATAATATATCTTATTCGGCATCATACATCGTCCAATGGCTCTAGTTTCATATTTTCACCCACCTCAACCCCCTGGGACTCAAGAGCGCGTAGCAGACGAGCATTCTCAGCGTACAAATCGTGGATGTACTCAGTCGATTTGGTCATAATGAGGATTTCTGACCGTGCGTCTGACGGTTTCAGCTCTGGCACAATCATTGTGAGCCTCTCAAAAGCGTCTCTAATAGCCTGCCTTCTCTTGTGCTCGGACTCTATATGGTGTTTCTTCTTTTGCTCATCTGTAAGCATCGCTGACCGCTTCCGCGTCTTCGCCTTTGATGGTTCTGGCCCCGAGGAGGGTGTGTTCTCAGTGCTCGACATGTTCTTGTAGATGGTCAAAGAGCATTCATAAGCACTGTACTGTTGTGACTACCCAAAGGAGTACAAATAACAAGGTTTCTTCAAATGAAAACAAAGCTGCCATGTGAATATTTACAAAGAGCTTTTCAGGGCTCGTGATATTTTTTTCTCGTTCCTGATTTTCTTGTTTTGGAAGAATAAAGACACGCTAATCCAAACAAAAGATCTCGAACATCAACACCTCATATTCAAATATCCACTAACATCCCGTCAGTCCCACCACCTTAACAGAGATTGTGAACTCTCTACAAGTACTGAATACCTTCAACCTTCAAAATAGGCGTCATTACTATTGCAATCGGATATTTCGTCTTCCACAAAATGTCCAGTCTAAGCTCAAAGCTCAAATTTTCCAACCTTAACGTGCCTCAAACCACCAAAGTTCTCTTGATAGGTCTCACAGTCGGCTCTGTTCTTCTGCAATTGTTCAAACTAAGCGCTTACAATTCTCTCGTGAATTCCGGCGAGAAAAATGTGAACATCAACTACATTATAGTTCCTTTCCTTCAATTAGTGCCTAATCATACATTGTTCAACCCATGGACAGTGGTCACCGCTGTCTTTGTTGATGCTCAATTATGGAGATATGCTTTGTCAGTCATTGTAACCTTCTTTGCTGGAAAATTCATTGAGAGATCTTGGTCTGGGAAGGAATTACTACATTTTGTTATCTTGATTGGTGGTATTTCCAATCTATTAACGTCGTTAACTTTGATTTTTTGGAACATTTTATTTGGAATTGACTTCTATGATATCCCAGTGGATGGAAATTTAGCTTTATTGATCTCATTCTTGGTTGTATTCAAACAATTGATCCCAGAACATTCTCTAAGTATTTTCAATGGTGCTATTCATGCAAGAGTCAAACATATTCCATTTGTCACTTTGTTGGTCTTGACAATAACATCTGTCATTACGATGAGCGCGACCCCAGCAATTCAATCTTGGTTAGGATTTATTGTTTCCTGGACTTACCTGAGATTTTTCCAATCTAATGTGGTTGACCCAATTTTACCGCAACCGAATGACGTTGTTGGTGTTAGAAGATTGAAAGGTGATGCTTCAGAGACTTTCAGCTTGGCTCACTTCTTCCCGGATTCTTTTGCTCCTATTTTAAATCCAATTTTTAATCAGGTGTTTGAATTATTGGTTCAAGTTAATTTATTGAATAGATTCAACGAATCTGATATTGAACAAGGTAATCTGATTGCTAATAGAAGATTAACCGGCCAACAACGCACAGAACAATCAGACTCCAGAAATGCAGCTGAAAGAAGAAGACAAGTGGCTTTGAAAGTCTTAGAAGAAAGAATTGGTGATGATTCTACAAAGAGAACAGATGAACAACCAAAACCAGAACAGGATTCAGTTGAGTGAGATCTCTCAATACATTGAAAACGGAACGATACCCTTGTCTCTTAGACTATGCTTATGGGACGTAGAATCAATATACACCTTATGAAAACCAAATTGTTACATATGTGCTCGTTTTAGCATCTTAAGCTTTTTGAAATGTGTGATTGAGTTTGTGTGTAAGTGTATTTTTTTTTTTTTTTCTTCAAGGGTTATTCTTCTCAATAAAACCCAAAATACACATAACAAAGAGGGATCTTCTACATCATTAATCCACTTCATTCATCCGTTAAGTTCATCTATCAAGTTTTTCCGCGTGCAAATGAGCGTTCAATCCGTCTATTTGCAACGCAAAAAAAAACAAGCGAATTTCGACCTCGGACAGGATTGAACTGTCGATCTTGCGATTAACAGTCGCACGCCTTAACCAACTTGGCCACGAAGTCATTTGCATGCTGTGTGAAAACAGTCGCGCAGATACACCAAATATACTAAAAATCACAACAAATGGCAAAATTCGTGTTTTCTACACTCCTTGCAGACGAGAAAACAGCTTATGATCTTACTATGGATATAGATAATTATATATACATCTTTCAAAGCCGTTTTGTGTTTTTTAGCTTCTTAAAGATTAATTCATTTTTGCAAATTATCAGCCCTGAAAAATTAAGGGGTCTCCTCCGATCACTGAAATATAATAAATACAGATCACTAGTAAGGAAAACAACACTGATAAAAATCAGCTTGTGGAAAAAAATGGCGGATCAAGTGAGCATGCTCATAAAAGTGCTTTTTTTTTTTTGCTCTAAGCATTATATTGGATTTGGAAGCCCATATTTCTAATCAGTTCAAATGGACAGTTTTTTTTCTTATTACACAAGATATATATATATATTTCAAACTAAAAACCTTTTCAGTAAACATCAATTTTGATGGCAATCTCAGTTCTGATTAATTGCATTAGCCAGATATAACTTGAGTAAAGTATGTGCTTTTTCCCCTGATTATACAGACAACTATTCACAAGTGGATAATTGTAAGGGATTAATGTGCCTACCGGTAACCAATTTTCTAGCCTAGAATTTACACATTCTGAAACCAACACAAGCATGACGACATACACCATAACACAAGATTCCCAAGCCCAGTAGAGCCACAGAAAATCCAATCATCTTATTATAATCCTCCACTGTTTCTTCTCCAATGATGGCACCAGCGACAGGAATCATGGCCAACATGGTTAATGCTACAATCAAATACATGGTACTGTATCTTTGACCAAACTCTTCTGTCCTTGAGATCTGGCCACAGCACACCGGTGATAATGACAAGATTGAACCAGAAAAGAACCCATATAGAGCAGCGAACGCATATAATACTTTCAAATCCGCACCGAATGGTAACCACATCACTAATGACACAAATGCACAAACAGAAATAACCAACATGACAACATTAAATCTTCCCAGATAATCAGCAATAAATCCTGGAATATAGCGACCTATGATAGCCATGGAATTACTTGTTATAATTAGTAGAAATGATGTCTGTTCTGAGAATCCTTGCATGATTGCATAGGAAGGGAAGTAAACTAGAACGATGACCAATGAAGTTTCAGTTAAAGCTATTGCAAAAGCACAAGTCATGAATTTCAACTCTTTCAAAGACTTGTAATCAAACACATCCAGCATGTAAATCTTGATGAATTTTTGAATACTGTCAACTTTTTCAGTACCCTGTTGAAATCTCTCTTTAGTGAATATCAAAGAACAAATCAAACATCCCATACAAAAAAATGAGAGCACTCTCATAGCCCACTGAAACCCGACAGTGACGTACAGTTTCCTAAGCATCAAGGGCATCACAATCCCACCAAATGATCCACCTGTTGTTGCAATACTAGTAGCTGTGGCTCTCTTTTTGTAAAAATAATGAGAAACTGCACCAATAAGGGGTGAGATCAACATACCAGTGCCGAATCCAACTACTACCCCGAACCCAAGAATGAACTGATAGACTGTCTCTGCATTAGCGGTAGCAAACAATCCAGAGCAGAATGCGATAGAACCAATCAACATTGGTTTGAAAGAACCTTTTCTATCAAAAAAAGCACCGGAAAAGATTCCAGAAGAGTATGCGATAAAAGTGTAGATACTAAATATCCATGACACAGTACAAGCCGAAACATTAGCCAATTGATGAGAGGAAACGTAAGATTGGATTGCACCCACTGAATTGATCATTCCAAATGCTGGGATAAGACCCATGAAGGAGCCAAATACTGTTAAGTAGGCTTTCACCCCACCCTCAGGGAACTCGAGGTCTTCTTCATGTTCAGGGACTAGAGTCTCATTTGTGTTTATGTCTTCTAGTGGGTCTCTCCTTATAAAATTGTCCTCGTATGTGTTTGATTGAGGGTTCAAAGTGAATCCAGAACCAATTGCGTCGATATTGGTGTTCGTAGAGAGTTCTAGGGTGGTCTCTCTGTGTGACTTGTGCTTTTTCAAAGCTGGAGGAAAGGTAAGCTTGAAGTCTGTGAGCATTTTGTATATTGTGACTACAGTAAAATAAAGAATAGAAAAGAGAGGGCTACAAAGAGTTATATATTCATGAACATAACCACAACAGTATTCCTTTAAACTTTGCCAATAAATTGGTCTTAAAAGACATGATTCTCCGCTACAGGAATGCAAAAAGAAAGTGTCACTTTTGCACGGCTTTCAATTTTCAAATCCGCAGACTGTTTCCCTTAGCTGAAGAAGCACTAAAGTATAAATTCGAAATAGAGGTGTGATTGGCTGAGCTTATGGATTTTAGCTCTTGTGGCTTGTGGCATTGTGAACTGTGCCGTTCGTTTACACGGTCTTGTTCTTGGCTTAAAATTCTCTTTTCCCTCGGTCTTCGCGTGATATAAGTACGAATTCAATTAACGGTTATAATGTTGATTCTATGATTTCTATACACACCTATAGTAAGTCGTCCAGAGTCTGTTCAGAGTCTCTCTTCATCAAGTCCAGCATCCCCTCTGGCAAGATAGGTCTTCCCTCAGCATCCAAGACATATCTGAATGGCATGTCGATCGCCTCAGTCTTGTTGAATCTGAACTCTGGATAATCGATAAACTTGATGTCCTCGAATTTTTTCTGTTCCTCCACAATGAGTTGGGTGGTACGAACAGCGGTATCTGTGGACATTTGCTTATCACCAAGTCTTCTTCCCACAAACCCATATTTTCTCAACAAAGCAGTTCTGTTCAACATTGGAAAACTTCCCAGGATACCACCAAAGACAAAGTAGTCAAATTGTTCTTTTTCTTCAGGAACCAAGTCTGTCTCTGCAGCTGGATCCAAAAGACAAACACGCTCCTTGACAATAGGAAGAGACTCTGTTCCTATTTCTGTGACATCTTTTGTAGTCCATTGCAAACCAGCATCTAGAAGCTCTTGTGGAATGTCCGCTGCTGTTGTCTCTTTAGGCAAAGAGGTTAAGAACAAGTTGGATTTGCCCACTTCCTTGATAATGGTAAGGTACTCGAGAATGACCCACTCACTGAACCCGGACTCCATGTGCTCGATAACGTATTTCATAGTGCTGATATTGTACAGATCGATGTTTATGATTCCCTCAATTAATTCTATGGCTTTCAAATATATGAATTTTTTTTTTTTTTTTTTATTTTCATCTGGCGATGAGCTTGACGTCAACTTGGAAACTGAAAATTGGGAATAGGTCAGAATCGCAGTAGGGAGGAGCACATTGTAGATCAAAGAAAATATACATATACACATTGTAAATAGTATTAGCGGCTCTATAGTAGCTTCTCGTAGAATATAGAGCACTACTATTATCAGCTCTCGTTTAGTCAGGACCCGGGTCCCAAAAACCACCACTAAAATAAAAATTGCGGCACAAAAATAAGCTGCTCTGCTTCTCCACCATAAAGGAACTGGACTCCTTCAATGGTCTTCCCAAATGTATACGTTCAGAAAAGCACTGGCTCAGAGCCTATGGCCTTAATCAGTAGAATGAACCCATATGTGAAGATCTACGTACTTGAATATTGGTTTCGTCTCTATTTGACCAGTGGAATGGTTGCTTCTCAGTTATGCAATCCATGAGCTCTCAAGAGTCAAGATCAATCCGACCTCCCTGTTAGACTGGTGAGATAGCCGGTCACTAGACCCTTTTACGAAGGCGATTGACAGATACCTCTGTAGTACCGCGTAGTCTCTTGAGTATAGAAGGACTCATTCTCACTCACCGCCTAAACCAAACTCATTTATTTCTCCGAGCATATTTCATCTGTCTCGGCTAGACTAGAAATCCTTATCGGGATCAGCAGCAAAACAAAAAAATATCTGAAGTTTTCCTGATCCGTGTTCATTGAACTGATCCAGAAAGGCACTCTCCCAGGTCAATTGTCTGAATGGGGCTGAAGACAAATGTCTCAGAGCGTACAAAGCTTCTGAGTTGTGCTGACCCAGAGGGCCTTGCAGAGAACTCTGCAATCCAGTTCTATGAATCTGTGATTAGCGATGTTGACCAGTCTGATGATAATGACGATATTCGTTGGCTCAGGGAGCAGAGATTGTTCCATAAGGACGTTGTATGGTACAAGAGGCCCACGATATTCATGATCTGTTGTGTGCTCTTCTTGTTCTTCATTGCAGAGACTGGTAGCCTGTCTTCCTCTGTGCTGTTACTTGTGGAAACTGTTTGTCGAGAAGCCAGTAAAACAGATCCAGATATCTCAAATTGCAATGATGCTGCTGTCCAATCTTTGGTGTCTAAGCTACAGTTTGAAATCTACCTGATATCTGGCATAACAAGCTGCATTGTCTGCAGCAAGTTAGGCGAATTGTCAGATATATATGGAAGAAAGCCTATTTTGATGTTTGGTACTTTCACATCTTTCATGAGCAGAATCTCCTTTACGTTGTTAGTCAGTATAAACTACTACAACAGATATTTGTTTTGGGTTGCATCTGTAATCGATGGTCTTGCAGGTGGATTACCAATCTTACTGAGTTTGGCCAATTGTTACATCACCGATATCGTGGAACCCCATGCAAGAGTGACATCTTTGGGGTTCTCATTAGGTGCTTATTATGCTGGAGCAGGGCTGGGCCCACTTGTGGGTAGCTTCTTGATAAGAATGACAAACTCTTCAATCTCCACTATGTACTTGGCATGTTTGATCAATGGGTCACTTGTATTGCTGGTGACTTTTGGAGTCAAAGAATCAAGACCTCAGAAGCTAAGAGAAAGATCCCACTCCATACATCTACAGAGGAGGGAAAGTTTCTTGTCGGAGAGATCACTGAAAAAGTCTTATTTTGACTCCAGCGATTTCTCAATTCGTGATCAATTATTACCCCTGAAATCATTGTGGTTGTCAAGACATAGAGTTGTTGGATTTTTACCAAGGCTGAACGTACTGAGTTTACTTCTACAAGAATGTCTGATCATGGTGGAAATTGATTCCACTTTAAATCCACTGATCCTTTATGCCACGTCACATTTCAACTTCAATTCAGAGTCAATTGGCTACTACATCTCATTATTAGGAATATCCAAATTTTTGGTCTTATATGTCGCTTCACCAGTCCTTCTACACTTCCTCAAAAGACATCTCAAAGTGAAGACACATTCACCTGATTACATTGACCTATATGTGATCACTTTATCCATACTATTTGAACTGTTTGCCCCAATATCAATACTTTCAGCCCAATCCCCTAAGTTGATCTACACTTCAGCCATCTTCAGTGCATTAGGTGCTTTATTATCACCTACTATTAATTCCACAATCATCAAATATTTCAAAGAGGGGAAATCTGGGGAAGTCTTTGGTGCAATTGCCCTAATCAAGAATGTTTTGACCATGATTGGACCATCTGCTGGGTTCCTGATCTATGGGGGATCTGTTAAAATGATGCCAAAGTTGACATTTTATATTCAACTGGGGTTTGTCGTTACAGCTTTGGTTTCCTCTATGCTTCTTAGGGTTCATGAGGATATAGATTTAGATGATTTTGTCAAAGAGCCCGAACAAGACCCAGTAGATGAAGAAACATCCTCAAGTTCACTCTAAAACCATATGTGTCATTCCTTTATAACAGCTACATACATAGATATTCAATAGCGATATTAATCATTCACTTAAAGATTAACCTATAAACGTTTTTTAGCAAGTTTCAAAACAGTAAGCCATTCCATCTTAACAATAGTTTGTGGAGTCCATTTCATCTTAGTTTGAAGTTCTCTCATGTGTCTTTCAGCAATATCCTCTTTGGTTGGGTTGGCTTCTTTCCAACGATGGTATGAACTCCACGTAGTGATATATTTCCCGTAATACTCTAATGGGATCTCTCTTTGGATCTTCAGAGGAGTGTAATCAGTAACACCTGGCTTTCTTTCATAAACTTTCAAATCTTGAAATTCTGGAGATGGTGGGATTACATCTTTCAAAAGATTTCTCAAGATGTTTCTTCCAGGCTGCTCCCAATATGGTCCTAGCTGATGAGGGTCATCATAACTGAAATCCATAATCATTTTATCAGCTTCTGCGATATTGAAAATAGGATCAGCGTAGCCCCAAAAGGCTATAGTACCACCTGGCTTCAAGATGCGATCAATCTCTTTGAAGAACTTTGGATGATCGAACCAGTGAATACATTGAGCAGCAGTGACCATATCCACGGATGAATCATCAATGAACCCTAACGACTCAGCAGGTGATTGGTGAAACTCTATTTTGCCCTTAAATTGATCCGATATCTGAGAGTTCGCAGTTTCAATCATCTTCCCAGAGAGATCAGTGCCGATCACCTTCTTGAAATATTCTGTCAATGGGTATGAGGCTTGACCTGAGCCACAACCAATATCAACGGCCACGTCATGACCACCCGTATGATACTCGTTGATAAACTTGAACACTGAGTTGTCGTAAGTTGGCCTGAACTTGGAGTATGAGTCCGAATTGAAGTTTGTTGATGAGAAAGCAGACATCTTATAGTTTGTGGGGTAAGGTTGAAGGTGCAGCAGGTACTCCAGGGTGGTGGAATAATTCCTCTTCTTTTATAGTGTCAAGCAAAAACAGCTGTAACGAGTGATGAGTGACCCTCTAGATACCACTCAATTCGTTCACGGGAGCGAAAGACGACAGTATGAATACTTTTTGTTTGACTATTGTTGTTTTGATCGAATGTGATCAAAAACTCCTCCGAGATCGGTGAAAACACAGTAAAACGTAAAACGTAAACGTCACTCTCTTGAATTTTCAAAGCTGTATCACGACTGGAAATTGGAATAATTGAAACTGCTGACCAATTGAATGATGATAAGTTGATTGTCACCTATTTCGATATTACAGCCTTGTAAATCGTCTCCTAAAACGAGATGGCTAGATTAAAGTTCAAACTTTCATCGTTCACTAGATTTCGCACTGTTCGAGTGCAGAATATAAAAAAAAAATTCCTATTGTAACACCAATTCAGACTAAAAGTTTACAAAACCACCAAAACACTGTAGCTATAGTTGCCTATTTCATTAAAGTCTACAAGGAATACTCCTGGAAGCCCTCAGAAACGCTGAAAATGGGGGGTTTAACTTTATTTTGAAATTACCAGGCATAACATATGTAGACCAGCAAAATTGTATTATCAGGCATCTTGGCCGAGTGGTTAAGGCGAAAGACTTGAACTTACTGAAATTTCGAGATATCTTTTGGGATTTTCCCGCGCAGGTTCGAGTCCTGCAGATGTCGCCATTCTTTCTTTTTTTTGGCTTAAATTTTTTGTTTCGGTAAAAAATCCAAAAAAAAAAAAGAACACTTATTGCAATCGTAATCAGGCAAATTGGACAGATAATCAAAAGCTATACTACAAGGAGAGTTTCCAATTTAACGATCAACGTTTCTTTGCTGCAATAAATATGACATATAACAAAATGAGATAAAAAGTGCTTTTTCAACTCGACATCTATGAAATAATGCAATAGACAGTTTGCGTGGGGCATTCTAACCGCAACCAAGCTTATAATCTCGATTTATCCTCTTTGAATTGATCTTCAGTAACACCAGCACCCATAGCCGCTGTTGATGAAACACCACCAGTGACTAATTTCAACAAATTATCAATATATTCAGCACCCGACCATTTTTGATGTTTAACAACTTCAACACCATTTTCAATTTCAGGGGCTTGAACATTTTGACCATATGCTCTCATACCAATTTCAGAATAAGCCTTGGAGAAATTATCAACGGCAAGAGCAGTAGTATGTAAACCTGCAAGTGTGATAAATTGCCAAACATATCCCAATTTAGCCAACTGACTAATATAAGTTTGCTGATTCTCAGCATCCATAGCTTTATTCCAATTGAACGATGGAGACAAGTTATAAGCCAACCATTGATCTGGCCATTTGGATTTGACACCTTCAGCAAATTCTTTAGCTTGCTTATAGTCTGGTAATTTAGATTCCATCCAAATGATATCAGCAAATGGGGCATAAGCTCTAGCACGATTAACAGCACATTGAGTCCCACCTCTGTAACGGTAGTAACCTTCACGAACTCTTGGAGCTTCCCAGTTGAAATAAATATCTTTACCCAATAACTTTTTGGCTAACAAACGAGCCTCCTTGTTTGAAGCATTTGATAAGGGGTTGACCTTTGATGTAAATTGGCTAATCAACTCTTGTTTGTTTGGATAAGAACCAGCATTGATTTCATCAATAACAGCTTCATGGAATAATTTCAAGCCAGCCTTAGCAGTCCATTCATCTTCAATTTGTTGTAATTTAGCACCGTTGAGTCCCCTTTGTTCAGCTTCAAACATCACAGTTGACAAATCATCAACATCTGGATTTGTAGTACCAACAACGAAATAATGATCTCTATGATCAATAGTGGAGGTCAACAAAGTAGCAGCCTCTGAATCAGTTCTAGCAACACAAATCAAATCAGAACCCAGAATATCAGCAGAAGCTCTGATAGCAACCAATCTATTGATGTGTTCTTGGATTGGAACCAACACTTTACCAGCCATATGACCACATTTCTTAGTACCTGGAGCTTGATCTTCGATATGGATACCAGCAGCACCTCTCTCAACAAACAATTTGGTTAACTTAATAATAGCGGTGATACCCCCATGACCAGTATCGGCATCTGCAATGATAGGTCTCAAGAAATCAGTATATGGAGTCTCTGCACGTTGTTTAGGAGAAAGATTAGCACGCTCTTCTCTTTGTTTTCTATCATGGAATAGCTGAGCAAACCACAAGTGTTCCACCTTGTTTGGAACAGTGTCATATGGATAATCAGCTAAATCAGGGGAAGGTTCATTTGAAGTGGAAGCTGTAGAAGATGATTGCCATCCTGAAACATAAATAGTATCTAAGTATTTTGCCATTTGTGTGACATGAATCGGATCAAGGGCACCAAAAGTGAATGAAGTGGTCTTGTTGGCATCATGCTCTTCCAAAAGTTTGTACAATTTCTTCGCTTGCTGAGAAGATGGGTATTGTATTTTCAAAGTACCCCTTTTAGAAACAATGTCTTCAGCGGTGTAGATTCTCTTTGTCTTCTTCCATCTTGGTTCAGACCACCATTTCTGCACTTCGGCAACTTCTTTCTGGAAGTCTTGCTCTTCCTTTTTCAGATCAATCTTAGAGTAAGGCATTGTTGTTATAGAAGTACTTGTTATAATTCTGTACTATGTATAATGAGAACGAGACAAGAGAATATAAAATTTGAGGGAAAGAGGGCCGTATAAATATTCTCATTCCACTTACGGGCAATCTCTCTACGGATTGCCGGGTGGGTAAAGCCAGCGATGGGCAGTATCTGCGCTAGGCCTAGTATTTTGTAGCAGTTCCAGTTAACAATATAAACCATTTCACCGAGATGTTCCACTACGTAATTTTCGGTTGTGCATGGCTCGGGTTTATGGACAGCTGGAGAAAGCCAGAAAGTGGTAGGCTTGAGTGCAAAAGTGTAGGTGTGGATACAGAGAGTTGACGAGGTATGAAAGAGCGTATGTTATAAATATAGCACCATCTGGGCTCCCCTCCCTGGTCTGTGTCTGGAGGTGCAATGTGTCTGAGAAGCAATTTATAAGGTGTTGTTAGGGCATCGCAGTGAGAAGCTGCTGACTTTTTTTCCATATTACCCCAGATCATTCAGCAAAGAAAGTTCAGACTCACCGGAAGCGAAAAAAGGAAATAATAAGAGTCATGGGCAGCAGATAATATACGGGGCAGCGTATGTGCAGTAATTCCGTGTTCGGTGCTCTCGATACATTACGTATGTATTGCCGCTATCGCGTTGATTATACCAGCACTGAGTGGGACCCACTGTTCCAGGCACACGGAGGTCTGGAGGACAGGAAGAAGTATACAGCGAGGAAGAAGAAAAACGGGTAGGCAGCTACAGAGGTTCACGAGCATACGGCAATGGATTGTAGACGACACAACCAATACTTCAGGCATTCCACACGTCTACACTCTACAATTGACGACCCGCTGATGATTCATCGTTCACATGGTCCCATGATTCAATGTGCCCCACCATATTCGAATATAGCCTATTGGCGCTTTGGCATGCAGATGACAGATGAGACCGTCTTTCCCCGTACTCCTGTCTCTGCTGGCCATGCTATGGTATTGTTGAGAGATGGTACCACGTCAACAAACCTTGGATAGACACCTTCTATGCTACACCAGAAGAAACACAGATTGAAGACTTTTAGCAGAGAGTACAGCCGTGGGAACAGCGATTGGCTTTGACAAATTGGTGTCCGGGTGTAGTCATCCCGTCTGACGCAAATGAATCATCAGGCCATGAACAAACAAAACACGATAAACCAAGATAAACAAGACAATCAACTCACTATCGGACAATTCTGCTCACAATTGACAAAGCCATGGTCTCCGGAGGCGGGATCACCCACGCTATCAGGGAACATCTCCAGTTCCTGGACGAGAAGAAATGGAAGGAGTTTAGCAACAGACGGCTTGAGCTTATTGACAAATTCAGTCTCTCGAGTAAAAAGGCTAGTGAACAAGACGACGCTATCAAGCAGATTGCCAACTTGCTCAGAGAGGAGTTTGGGTACGGTCCGGAAACACTTGGTGATTTTGATAAGCTGGTAAGAGCAGCTGTACAGAGCGTTCGCAGAAACAGAAAGAGAAGCTCAAGATCAAGAGTTGCACATGAAAGGTTCATCATGTACGACGATAACGCACCATCAAATGGTAATCCAGGAGGAGCTCTCGGTACTGGTACCACAACTCCTAATAATATCTCAACATCCACATCAGGAACTTCAACAAATGTTTCCCCTACTCCATCATTATTTCAGCCGGTATCCGCTATATCTTCTGCCCACTCTTTACCGCTACCTACATCTTTGCATCCATCTTCCTCTTCCTCCTCAAATGGTGTACACATCCATCACATACCACCACCCCTACCACCCTCTTCAAAGCCTCAGCAGCTCAATGATAAAGAACAGGACAGTACTAGATCATTTGGCCATTCATTATTATCAAACACAACAAACACATCGAATTCTACACCATCAACTTCAATAGCGACATCCCCAAGTACACAATTACCTTCAATCAAAAACTTGACTAATAGCTCGAAATATGAGATTTCATCCAATATTAAACAGAAATTGTTGAACTATATTCAAAAATCCAAAACATGCTTGTTATTATCAAATAATGATACGAGTATCCATGAGGACAATCTATTGACACTGGGGAAATCGATAATCATAGCATCAATTTCATTTGTGTTGGAAAGGTTCTTTGCTGATATTTCTAGTGACTCAATCAATTATCTTTCAGAAAAATTGAACTCTTCAGAGAATCTAGCTAGGATTTTAAAATCATTGGGATTTTTCTCAAATGATGTTTTAATATTGAACGAGATTCAATCGAAAAACTTGTTATCAAAGTTAATTGGATGTTGTATCAAAGATTTTGGATTTGATTCAATCTCTTATACTTTGAGTGAAATTTTCCATGAAATTATACTCAATGAATACCCATTGATTGCAACACAAGTCACCAAGATTACCCCGGAATCATTATTCACACCAATGTTACCAATAGTTCCTAAGGAGGCTGATTCTGAAATCACTAAACAAGTGAAATTGATTTATGGACAAAAAAAGCTGGATTTTAAATTCACTCCATTAAGCTCAGCACCACCAACTTATTTGGAATTGATTGAAAATGGGAAAGTTGCATTTGGGATCCAAGAGAAGAACTGTAGGTTGAAGTATCAAGGATTGGATCTCTCTGATTTACAAGTGGAGAAAATATTTAAAGATGTTTCTCAAAAATTAATTGTCATTGAGTTATATGAAGTTAAGGGGAATGGACTAAAATTCACTCCTTTACTATAAAACTTTTCTGTTTTAGAGTTTTTTATTTGGGATATCATTATAGATGTTTCTAGTGCTCTCCAGCGTTACACTAGAGGCACATTTTCTTTTGGCTAATATTCAACTGTTGCTTTAGGTGGTTACTGATGCTTTATTAAGACTACTGATTTTTTTCTTATTTTTGTTGTTTTTTTGATATTGTTTTTGTTACAGGTAGAAGGATAGAACTTATAGATTTTATAGATTATGAATGAATTTATGAAGAAGATGATTGATCAGACTTAATATTAGTGTGTATTAGTAGTATCTTGAACTTGATACATATAGGTTGATAGTGTAGCCAATTTTGCATTCAATCTTTGCGGAGCCTGAAGTCTTTAAAGAACATTCAATTACTCAGACTCAAACTCTCAATCAAATTTCTTGCCTCATCTTCAAATTTCTTGTCGTCCTCAGTGTTGAACGAGGTTTCATCCAAACCATCTACAACTTTGAAGTCGTTTTGACAAATGGTATTAGTAGTGGTGATATCAGCAGCCTTTTCCAGTGGATCGGGATTCTCTTCGTAGTACTTAACAACAGAAACTTCACTCAGTCTCTTAGGAAATCTATCAAACCTCACAGTTAAATTTCTACCCATGAAATCCTTCCCATCAAAAATATCAATAGCACGATAAGCACCTGCTTCACTTTGGAAAGTTGCAATGGCAAACCCCCTAGAGTTCCCATCCTTCTCTATCGGGATCTCCACTCTCAAGATATCAGTTCCTGCTTGCCTCAATGCATCTTTCAACTCTCTCCACTCAACACTATATGGGATATTACCAATGAAGAGTCTTGTTCTGTCAGGGATAGGCCCTGATTGATCCAAAGAGGAAGAGCGGTAAGATGGAGCTCTGATCCCAGGACTTGAACTATGGGATTTCATAGAGTTGTAATGATGGAAATCAGTGATGGCTTTGTATGGATACTGGTGTAGTGATGTGATTTGGCGTGATGAGATCGTGGGAGACTGGTAAGCAGACGTGGAGTTTGAGTGTGATTGAGATTGTGATATGTAAGTAGGGAGTTTGAAGTTTAAAGTTGGGCTCGACGAGGAAGTTGTTGACGAGGCCGTCGTTGTAGCTGCAGTTGTGGATGTTGAAGGCAGCGTAGTGAAGTTGTTCTGCGAAGACGTTGAAGGTGGAGGAATATATTGATATTGGTGAGGATGATACTGATATTGATCCGGTTGTGAGGAACGATGGCTCGGGTCATAGTTGTATGGAGATTGGTGATAGGCGTAGTAAGGATTGAATTGAGAAGATTGCGGGAGAGGTGCTGGTATGAAGGTGGATGACATTGGAGGAGCGTGCTGGTGTGATTGATGAGGTTGTTGTTGTTGTTGTTGTTGAAGCGGAAGTGGAGGCAGCGGTGGGGGAAATCCCACGGGGCCATAGTAGCGCATCATCTGGACGGGGCCATTATTACTATTAAGGGCAGACGGGGAGACAGAAGCACCAGTGACCGGGGCAGCACCACCGGACGGTCCTACTGGAGGCCCTTGATAGAATTGGAATGGGTTCTGAGGGACAAAGTATTTGAAACCAGGAGATGACGGTGGTGATGATGATGAGGCTTGGTATTCATCCTCAATGTCGTAGTTCTCATCCGTAGCACTTAAAATAAATCCTTCCCAATTAAACCCATCAAGTTGGGAAAGTGTTATCTCTGCACAGTTGTGATCATTGAGTGAGACAAGTGCTGAACGGGTATCTTCAAAGACCTGGATGTGTAGAATTGTGGAATCCGGGACAAAGTTCATTAGCAGCGTTTTTACCTGGCGCCATTTTTTGTTCATTGGGATGTTGTAAAGATAGATATTATGCACCTGTGGTCTAACTGAAGCGGTAGGATGTGGTATGGGTGTTGATGTGGATCGTGGTAACTGCTGTGGGTCCGGGATCTCGCCGTTATGGTTGTGATCTGTTGTAGGAAGCGGGATCACAGGCTGTGGCTCCATTTTGGCCGTGGTAGCGGTGGTGGTATGTAGGCCACTCATCGCTCAATTGCCAGTCAAGGGTGGCAGGGAGAGGTTGATACGTTCGTGTCAGTGCTTTCTTGGTGAGTAGCAGTTGTGGATCAGGATAGAAATAAAGGATCTAAAGCCAGATTCAAAATTAGGGAAGGAGAGATCAGGGAGCAGGCCAGTAGTAGAGGGGAGGGGGGATCAAAGATATGGATGACGTGTGTGAAGTGCTTCTGCAGGGGTTCTGAAGGATGGGTGTCACTGTGGATGTTGGTACTGGCTGCTGTGAGTTCCTTGACAGGTGGAAGTGTTGCTTGTGTTGTTTTCAACTGAACAATTGATATGCGCTGAAATATTTTGGTAAGAGTGTTTATTATAGATTTAAGGGGGGAACTGCGCGCGTGGTGCCTGGTGCGTGGTGCTGCCTGGTAACAGTAATGCACACTGTAGCTGAGAAGTTTAAATGCTGCTGCTGCTGCTGTTCATTTTGGATCACCGGGAGATAAGATAGATACAACATGTTCCTTATACGCAATGGGGCAAGCTCGCTAGTTGGAAGGGAGACCGCCTGTGATCTCGCTTCGCCCACCTTGTCTCCGGGGTCTTATCACCCTATTTAATCTTATATGCAACAGACAGTGACAATTGGCCCAGGCACACGGGAAAATGATCTAGTTTTGATCTCATCTTCTTGACTACTACTACCTAGTAGTGATAAGTCAGTACCCTCAATGTGTTGTGGTTGTTCTCCTCTTCTCTCTACAAGTGCCTTTTCTACTCAATTCTTGTTCATTAACTACACACCCTACATAATATACACTGCTGTGATTAATCTCTTCTTCTGTTACGGAAGCCTCCTCTGTGTCTTCCACCTCTGTTAGAGAATCTTCTCTTTCTATGTGTGTCCAATCCTTCCTTCGATGCAAGGCCCAACTCTTTAGCTAACCCGGTACCCAACTCAACACCAAACTTCTCAACACGATCTAGTTGCTTCTTGACATCTTCAACATCGGTCTCAGATCCAAATTTCTTAGCTCTGGCAAGTTTTTTGTTCAAGAGCTCCAATGCAGCTGCCTTACGTTCTTCTGGAGTCAATTCCTTCACTAGCTTTGGTTTGTCTTCTGATTCAGCTTCCTTAGATGCTGGTTCTTCCTTCTTCTCTCCTGTGCTCGCATCAGTAGTGGTAGTAGCTGTGGCAGCAGCAGGAACCTCGACGTTTGCTTCTTCGGGTTTATTATCCTCTTCCTTCTTTGGTTCATCCTCGTCCATCTCCAACAATTCGTCTTCTGGCTTCTGTTCTTGTGCTTTATCAGCCTCTTCTAAACGAGCAATCAACTCATTCTTGACCCCGGCAGTCGATAAGCTTCTGGACTTCAACAGCTCCTTTAATTGTGCAACAGTTTGACTAGAGTATGCAGCCATTTTATGATTACTTTTTTATTCGTTGATTGATGATTGAAAGTTCACAATGTATGTTGTTGCACAGTGATGTTTACGCGTGTTTACAAGCACCGTTGATGATTCCTCGAGGAAATTAAAATGTGTGCGTATCAGTATGGTACCTGCCAGTTTTCAGGGAGGGTAAAAATCGATATTTTTGTCGTTATATAGGCTGAATCTCTCTGTTATCTATATCTAAATATTCCAAGATTATCTACTAAAGCTATCGTGCTCATGCTAACTACTCTTCAAATTTTGACAGCTTGGACACCTTCAAAAAAATTCAAATGAAACCTTTCCAATCTAATTTTAGTGCACAGATCTCGGTTCTCTTTATTCTCTGGTGTCCAGGTGTGTTCTTTTGTTTACTTTTCAGGCGGATCAGTCCAAAAAAACAAAAAAAGTCGCGAACGGATCAAAAGTACGTTACCCAAAGCCAAAGCCAAAACCACACATCCCACACGCCCAAAACAACACTCTCCACAAAACAAACCCCCCAAAGCCCACCCTCACGCACGAGCATACGGCCCGCAGACCCACCGCACATCACCACCAACACACCCGCCTTCCGTCACCACAGATCACTACTGGTTTTACGCGCTATCTCAGACTGACACACTCTTTGTTTCTTGAACGCTCGATTTTCAACTTGCCAACTCCGACATCCTGTCGTTCGCCAAAGCTCCCGCCATCTGCCATGTCCGATCAGGTGCTAGAAGACATCAAGAAGAAGATTCTTAGGGAGAGAAACATCATCACTGCCACCACAACTTTAAAGAAGAAGACAAACAACGCTGATGTTATCCAAAAGTGTAACTCAAACATCCAAGAGGCTCAGCAAAACATTGACTACTTGAACGAGCGCTTGAACCAACTGAAGTTTCAAAACGCACAGAATACTTCCCCCGGCGCTTATGATCATTCTAGAAACAGCAATGACAATAATATCATCAACAACCAAATAACCCACTCCATTTCTAATGACTTGTCATCAAACACGTCCAATCCATCGCCTACTGCGCCTGGATTTCAAAGAAGAGCAAATCCAACTTCTGCAGAACCGAAATACTCCCGTTTGGATCTAATGAAGTATGATTGTCCCTCATTAGGACAACGGATCCAATTCATGATCAATCAGCTGGATACGAAATTGAAAGTTGAACAAAAATATTATGAAGCCAATGAAAAATTATCAAAGATTTATCAATTAGATGGTGATCGCCGCATTAGTTCTGTGGCAGAAGATGGAAGAATTCAAAGTAATCACAAGATTCAATTGTTGAAAAAGTCCTTGAAAAGATATGAAGATTTGAATGTTGTTAATTTTGAGGATCCGCCTACAATTCAAGAAGATGATCCAATGAATAATATCAAATTTAGAAGAAAACCTCTAGCAGGGACTCTAACTATCGGTATAAACTCTATCAGAGATGTTGATCATATTGCTTCTCCTCTATTTTCGAGAAAAACTGAGTCTTTTATTTCCATCAAAGTTGATGATGAGGAGAGGGCAAAGACTAAAGGAAGTCGTTCCGATAGATGGAATGAAGAGTTCAATATTCACATTGAGAAAGGTAATGAGGTGGAGATTACAGTTTATGATAAAATTGGTTCTTCTTTTGTTCCAGTGGCTATTGCATGGTTTTTAGTTTCTGATATCGCTGAAGAGATCAGAAAGAAAAAAGTTGGTCAATCAGGTAATACAGGTTGGGTTAGTGCTTCGAGAATTCAAAATGGTCCTAATTTACACTCCATGCAAAATCCAAATACTCTTGATAATTTCACTCAAAATCAACATCAACTACAGCAATCAAGTTCCCTTCAATCCATTAATAATGCTGCTAGTACTCCTGCTAGCACTAACAATCCTAATATCAATGAGAACTCAAAACAACCAGTCATGACAAGCTCTTGGTTTATCTTGGAACCTTCTGGTCAGATCTTGATCACTTTAGGTTTCACCAAATCTTCAACCCAAAGTAAGAGAACTTTACTAGGTGGGCTACATCGTAACGGTGCTATCAGAAAAAGAGACGAAGAGGTCTTTGAACAACACGGTCATCAATTCGTTCAAAAGCAATTTTACAGTATCATGCGTTGTGCTTTATGTGGAGATTTCTTGCCTTATAATGGCTATCAATGTCAAGATTGTAAATTCTTGTGTCACAAAAGATGTTATGAGAAAGTTATCACCAAATGTATCTCAAAGTCAAGTAATGATTTGGATCCAGATGAGTTGAAATTGAATCATAGAATTCCTCATAGATTTGATCATGTATCTAACCGTGGTACGAACTGGTGTTGTCACTGTGGATCAATTTTACCATGGGGCAGAAAAAATGTATTGAAGTGCAGTGAATGTGATACCATGTGCCACCCTCAATGTTCTCATTTGGTTCCAGATTTTTGTGGGATGTCCATGGAGACTGCCAATGAAATCTTAAATACCATTAAATCTACAGAAGATACTCGAAAGAGGCAAGTTCAAAATTTCAACAATCGTCAATCTGCTAATTCTTCAACAACTGCTGTGGATTCCACCAATAGTCTTCAACAACAACCAACCAATATTCAACCTGCTTCAAAGATTGTTCCTTCAGGTTCAAGTGGTTTGACAACTACAACTTCCAGCTCAAGTCCTGAATATATCCCAACCCAACATCATCGTCAAAGACGTCCTCCGCCATCTGATCAGGACTCTCTTTTACATGAGCAGCAATCGAAACCGTTACCTGTTCCATCTCTACAAGAACAACAACAACAGCAACATCAACGCGAGCAAGAGCTATATCACCAGCAGCAACAAGAACTTTACAAAGAAGAACAAAGAAGAAGAGTTGAAGAACAACGTCTTGCTCAAGAACGCCAATATGCCGAGGAAGCAAGACGTCAACTAGTTGAAGAAGAAGAATTGTTGCGTCAACAGCATGAACAAAATGAGCTGCAAAGGCAACATCAGGCTTACCTGCAGCAAGCAGACCTCTCATTTCAACCGGATGTGGATGATTCGACTTCAAGTTTCAAAGAACAAGATAGAAGATCCCAACACGCTTCCTACGAATCCCCTATTTCATCTACTTTCAATCATTCTCCACAATCTCAAGTTCCAAAGGCATCTCAAGCAGTATCACAACCACAACCACATCAACAATTACAACAACAACGTGAAAAGCATCGTCGTCCAAAAGTTGGTCTTGATGATTTCAATTTTATTGCTGTCTTAGGTAGAGGTAATTTCGGGAAAGTTATGCTTGGAAGATCACATCGTTCCAAGAAACTGTGTGCTGTTAAGATTTTAAAGAAAGACATGATCATTGATAATGGTGAGATCTCTTCAATGCAAGCAGAAAAAGATGTATTTTTAATTGCCAACAGAGAACAGCATCCATTTTTAATCAATTTACATTGTTGTTTCCAAACCGCTAATAGAATTTACTTTGTTATGGAATATGTTTCAGGTGGTGATTTAATGTGGCATGTTCAACAAGGTAATTTCTCACTGAGAAGAGCCAAATTTTATGCGGCTGAAGTTTTGTTAGCTTTGAAATATCTCCATGAGAATGGGATTGTTTATCGTGATTTGAAATTGGATAATATTTTGTTAAGTACAGAAGGTCATATCAAGATTGCCGATTATGGGTTATGTAAACCAGATATGTGGTATTCAAAGACTACTAATACTTTCTGTGGTACTCCAGAGTTTATGGCTCCAGAGATTTTGAAAGAGCAGAATTATACAAGAAGTGTTGATTGGTGGGCATTTGGTGTTCTGGTATATCAGATGTTATTAGGGAAGTCTCCATTCAGAGGTGATGATGAAGATGAAGTGTTCAATGCGATTTTGACAGATGAACCATTGTTCCCAATTCAGATGGCTAGTGAAGCTGTTGGATTATTGGAATCGTTATTAGATAAAAATCCTCAAACACGTCTTGGATCGGGACCAAAAGATGCTGAAGAGATTATGGCTCATCCATACTTCAAAAATATCAACTTTGATGACATTTTGAATTTGAGAGTTCCACCTCCTTATATTCCAGAAGTCAAATCTGAAGAGGATGTTTCATTCTTTGATAAAGATTTCACTACGGAGGTTCCTAGGTTGACTCCTGTTAATTCTGTTTTAGATGCTTCAAGTCAAGCACAGTTCCGTGGGTTCTCCTATGTTAATGATGCATCAGGTCTATGATGAATATATAAGAAGGGGGAAGACTGTGTTATGCTTTGAAGCAAGAGATGAACAATTTTTGATATACTAATTTTAACTTATTTTTTATTGAATTTTCCAATGTTTCCTGTGTGTTTTAATGAATTTAATAATTAACTTTCGACCATATATGAGTTTGTAGTTATCGGTTGATGCCCTGTTCTGATATTTACGCCCTAGATATGAGATCTACAGCCTGTAGGGATTCCGGGGAATGCGTCATCGGCGTACATATGAGAACACGTCGTAAAAGTGCGCTGATAGCAGTAGCTAAGATCAACAAAGAGAAGTTGCACTCGAGCACCACTTGAGGGTGAAGTCACGAGCGGCTTTTTGTGCTAATTACCCCAGGTTTTTTCGGTGCTTTACGATGCGCAAGTTGTCCAGTGAGTCAA